>JAEKOY010000804.1:0-18544 GCA_021234595.1 Delia radicum | reverse complement strand
TTATAATGTAAATGAAAATTTTTTGATTGCATTTTCCGAAAAAACAATTTTTGTATTTTTAATACAAAAATAAAAACATTTTTGAATAGTCAGCATACCACGGTTTTTCTCATACAAAGATTTGTTTTTATGTTGTTTTTATAAATTGTAATACAAACAAACCCACATACATATTATGACATACAAAGTATATTGATAAATAAAAATGTTGCTTTTTAAAAATTTTAGATTTTATGACTAGGTTTAGCAAATCAGACAGTTATACACTAAACAGACAAAAAATCTCATGGAGTAGATTTAGTTGGAGTTAGATTTTCGTTAGCCAATCATCGCTATCTTATTGCGGACGACTGAAGATTTGGGGGATGCCTATAAACCAATTGTATTGTCTATCATGAATATGATCAAACTTTCTTAAAATTAAAAAATAAACATCGAATGTGACAATATCATATTAAATTTTGGACTTGAGGTAGAAGCAATATTCTAACTATATATATGAAAATATAGAAAGTCTGAAAAAACAATTTGTGTATTTTTAATAAAGAAATTAAAACTTTTATGGACACGAATTTTTTTTAACGGTCCAATCTCATGTCTATGAGTTAAAAAGTGGGTTAAAATATTACCCCATTTTAATTTTTTCGAATTGTTTCGAAATAAATTTTAAACAAATGGGTACCAAATGAAAGAGCTTCTGAAGACGAATTAACTGGTATGCGTAACATCTCCGGCAACTTTCAAGTATTTTTGTTATTACAAAAATGGTTTTTAAGTGATATTAAAACTGGTGTTTTGTTAAAGAATTATAGTTGGATTAAGCTGAAAAGAATATATATTTTAATGCATATTAATTTTAGTCAAAGGGGTGTCTGAGCTTATTTCAACATTTGTAATTGTTCGGCTTTTGTGTGACTTTTTCCGAAGAGCTTTTTAACCTATATTTTAGATATTTTTAAAAAATTGAAACCCCAACACACGACAGGCAATATTGATATCAAAATATTTGTTTTCTCATGTACATCAAAAAAATCTGAATTTCATTAGTTACAGACATGTTTTCATACAAAAATGTATTAACTTTGGCCCAAATTTTTAACACTTAAACGAAAGGTTGACCTGCTAAATAAAAACGTTTTATAATTTTTTTTTTTCTTTATCAAAATTACATTAAGATCACAGTGAACCCATCGGGATACTCCCCTTGTGAGGTAAAGCAGAAGAAGAGGAAATAATAAAATGTGTGTGTTACCACATGGATACTGAAATGTGAAAAGCATTTCTGATTAAATCACAAGCGGTGATGGGGATTTTTAGAGGTGTCAATTTAAAGGTGTTAACAATAACACCAATTACAAGAAAGCAACGAAATCAATTCTAATCATGCTGTTGCTAATACAGTCAATGACAAAACAATTACATATCCACATGATCATTTCATTTTATTAACCAGAATACACCCATGTAGAAGACGAAATTTCTATTCTAAACGTATGCAAATTTTTTAATATTGCTATTTTATAAAACTTTGTTTTTGCTCGTGTATGTTTTGTTGTTCTTTCAATTAATCGTTTAAGTATTTGGTTTTTTTTTTTTTTGTTCTTGATTTTTTTTTTATCTAATTTGCAATAAATGTTTTTTTTTAATAGTTTTTTTTTTCTTATTTAACATTCTCATTAACAGTAATTTAATTGCTTTTAAGAGTTTCTTTTCAGTTTCAGTTTTTTATCTAATTTTCTTTTTATTGCTTGTAATTGCAAATTACATCACGATTTTTGTTTAGATTATTGTGTTAAAATTTTGCCAAAAAATTAATGAAATTCATTGTTAACTTGTTAACCTCTTTTAAATATAGGTCAGAGTTGTATTTATTTAAGATTGATGATGATCAGTTCTCTGACGACTGTCAGCTGTGAATGACGTGTCTTTTCTTTCGCTTAACAAAACGAAAAAAAAAAAAAAAAAAAAACAAAAAAAAAAAAAAAAACGATCAAAATTCATAAACGAAAAGCTCCAGTTAAATCTGAGGACTTAAGGTCCTCAGAAAATTCTTCTGGCAGTAAAATGCGGAAGTCTAATTATTGGACACCTTTGCAAGCATTGGATGAAGATGATTCTGAAAATGCTGAAAACACAGACACTCAAGTGCAAAACACCAAAAAAGAATTTATTTCACCTATAAAAGTGCTTTCACATAATAGTGAATGTTTTCATAAAATGTTTAAAAATTCTGGTATGACTAAATACTGCATTAAAAAGATTTCAATTGGAATTAAAATAATTTGTGAAACTAAAGACACTTTCAACATTATTGTTACTATTTTAAAAGAACATAATTGCCAATTTTTTATTCATCAATCAAAGCATGATAAACCATTCAAGTTTGTCTTATTTGGCCTTGAAGGCAAATCGGAGGATGAAGTAAAAAAACAACTAGTTGCTCTTAAGTACAATTGCACAGAAGTTAAAAAAGTCGAAAAGAAATATAACAATTATGTTGATACTCTTTATATTGTCTCTTTTGCAAACGGAACAGTTAAACTTCATGACTTAAAAAAAAACGTCAAATCTCTTTTTCATATGATAATTCGATGGGATTACCAAAGAAAGATTAAAAACAAACCAATTCAATGTCACAATTGCCAAATGTTTGGACATGGTGAAAAAGGGTGCTCTATTAAAACAAAATGTGCTCATTGCTCTGGTAGACACAAAACCAAAGATTGTAATGAAAAAAACAAAGTTAAATGTGCAAATTGCAACAACGCGCATACGGCAACTGACATTACATGTCCAGTAAGAGCATCATTTCTTGATATAAGAGAAAATATTCAACGTAAAAACAATCGTTATCCAAGTCGATGGTAATAGAATGTACCAAAACAGAAATAACAATAATGTAACAAATTTCAATACATTGGAGAACAATGAATTTCCTCATCTTCCAAACTCTAATACTAGATTTGAGAATAACACATTGATATGGCCACGATCCCAAAACAATAATAAAAGAAGCAATACTCAAACATCAAATGAACTCTTTACAGTAGAAGAGATAAGTCAGCTGACTTTAGATGTAGTAAACAAATTAAAATCTTGTAAATCAAAAGATGAACAATTTTATGTTATCACACAATTAGCAACAAAAATATTTGTATAATATATAAGTTATAATGGCAACTACTACACAATTAAATATAATCTTTTGGAATTGTAGAAGCATTAGAAATAAATATTTAGAACTTTATGATTTTTTGAATACGAACAACATAGATTTATGTTTTTTAACAGAAACTTGGTTAACTAACAATGTAAATATTCCCCAAATGGGATATTATTGTGTTCGTTGTGATCGTGCTGATCGGACTGGTGGAGGAGTAGCAATACTTATAAAAAAAAATATATCGAATTTTAAACCTTTATTTGTTAAAACAAATAAAATTGAAAATGTAGGAATATGTTTGAAAACTTCAGACGGGATGGAAATAAATTTGTTTTCAGTTTATTTCCCTGGAGGCGAGTCAAATTCTCAATCCCAGGGCATTTTAGAAAAGATATAAGAAAACTCCTTAAAACCGATAGAAATGTTATAATCTGCGGGGATTTGAACAGCAGACACAGAAATTGGATGTGTAATAGAGCAAATGCCTGGGGTAATATTTTATCCGATACAGTATCTATACTTCCTTATAATATTTTACACCCCAGTACACCCACATACATTCCTACTTCTAGAAATAAAATGCCTTCCATTTTAGATATAGTTATTTCAAATGTTCCACAATATATTACGAATCCCAAAACCATAAATTCTTTAGGTTCTGATCACTTACCTGTTTCTTACAAACTTACTCTAAGTGCCTCAGAAAACGAACGTTTATTTTTCAACTACAAAAGAGCAAATTGGGGACTTTTTAAAGCTTCTGTTCATAAATCAGTCTCTCATTTACCATGTAATATAAGTAATACAACAAATTGTAATGCAATTGATCTTAGTGTAGAAATTTTAACTAACAGCATTTTAAATGCAGCGGATGTCGCAATTCCAAAAATAAAATCAGAATTTAAATCGGAGTTAATAACACCCCATATTAAACAACTAATAATTACTCGAAATTATTATAGACGGCAATGGATGAGATATCGACACACAGCAGACCTTGTCAATATGAACAAATATTGTGCTAAAATTCGTTACGAAATATCTGAACTTAGAAATTTAACATGGAATAATAAAATAAAAGATCTAGATAAGGCATCAAAACCATTTTGGAACATAGCGAAATGCCTTAGGAAGAAGAAATTATTTATACCACCATTAGTAGAAAACGCGACTGCACACTATAGCGATGAAGAAAAGGTGAATCAACTGGCTTTTAATTTTTTGAAAAACCATCAAATTTCAAAGGATTTAGGGAATCAAGCGCATGCTTCAATGGTTGATGGCGTTAATCAACAATTTTCCTCTCTTGCTATTGCAACAGATCCAAGCGATTTTGTAACCACAAATGAAATTAAATCAATTATTAAGGAATTAAAACCCCGAAAAGCAGCTGGTATTGATGGGGTAAAAAATTTATTGTTAAAGCAATTACCTAATTCTGCTGTTGTGTATTTCTGCTATATAATAAATTGCTGTTTAAAGATCCAATATTTTCCAAAAATTTGGAAAACGGCTAAAGTAATTCCGATTGTTAAGCCAAATAAACCACCAAATTTAGTTAGTAGTTACCGCCCAATAAGTTTACTTAGCAGCCTTAGTAAAGTTCTTGAAAAGGTTCTAAAAAATAATATCTCAAAATTTATGGATCAACATAGCATTGTTCCACAAAATCAGTTTGGCTTTAGACCATTTCACAGCACAACCCATCAAATAAAGCGGTTATATAACCACATAAATACCGGGTTTAAAAATAAAAGTTCTACAATTTTAGTTACCTTGGACATCGAAAAAGCGTTCGATTCCGTATGGTACAACGGGTTATTGTACAAGATGATTCAATTTAATTTTCCGCTTTATCTTATCAGAATTATCGAATCATTTGTAAAAAACAGACTGTTTTGTGTTAGTCTAAATGAAAAGTATTCTGATCTCCTAGAAATCCCAGCTGGAGTGCCACAAGGCTCAGTTTTAGGACCAATTTTATATATTTTGTATTGTTCAGATATGCCAAATCTTAATGGTTGTAATTGCGCTACATTTGCTGACGACACTTGCCTATTTTTTTCGCATGAATTTGGTCAAATTACAGTGACTAAATTACAATGCGCATTAGAAAATTTGGTAGCTTATTTCAAAAATGGAGAATTAAAATTAATGAGGAAAAAACTCAAGCTGTATTTTTTACTCGAAAACGCAAAGCTTGTTTTTATCCCACCACCCAATTGAAAATTAATGACACATTTATACCATGGAGTGACAATGTTAAGTATTTAGGAGTGTACATGGATAGAAAACTTATATTTGAACTACATATTAAAAAACAAATTGAAAAATTCAACTTAGCTAAAAATATGTTATATCCACTCATAAGGCGTGGATCCCCCTTAAGCCATGAAAACAAAATTATTTTAGCCAAGGTAGTTTTTCAATCAATTATTCTATACGCATGCCCAGTATGGGGTGTTTGCGCTGCATCGCATGTTAAAAAGCTACAAATTTGCCAAAACAAATTGCTAAAAATGATGCTAAATCTACCATGGCATTTCTCCACCAGAAGACTTCACAACAGCAACAATATTAGGCTAATACGTGATAGAATTAACACTGTCACCGAACGCTTTAAATTTTCAAGTGGTTTATCTGAAAATCCGCTTATATCTAACTTATATGAATGAATGTCCTATATGTATACAAATAACCCTTTTTTGTTTGTACGCATGTGTGGGGATTTTGTTCAACACTTTCTTTTATATCATAAAATTTAAACGTGTTTACGAAAATAATTATTTATATCTAAATTCATTTAATTGACAAATACTATTGTCTTCAAAATACATAAATCAGGGGTTTTTACAATTAAGTTTCCTCTGAAACAAATACTTTTCCTTTTTCAAATTCTGTATACTGTAATATAAAATATTATTTTTAAGATGAAAAGTTAAGTAAATAACTAAAACTCTGTAAATTGTGTGATAACAATAGGTTAAGATATTAATTTTAATAAATTTTAATAAAAAAAAAAAAAAAAAAAAAAAAAAAAAAAAAGATTGATGATGTTTTGTAGTTCAAACGAAATTTCTTGCTTATTTAAAGTTTGTGTCTTAAGTCTTTTGTTTAAAGCCAAAACTAATTTGTATTACAGGTGTATGTTTCTTTAATTATAATTTAATTTTTATTAATTGTCTGCCTTGTCCATTAAGTTTATTATCTAAGCAATTGAAAAACTTGATACGGGGCCATATCAAATTATACTTAAGTTGCTTCACTAATAATAATCCATGCATAAAAATACCAAAAATGTCAAAAATAACAAAAACCTTTGTAAAATAAACGAATATTTGTTCATTTTACAAAAGTTTTTGTTTTTCTGACATTATTTTCGTATTTTTAGCGTGTGTTATTATGAGTGTTTCCAAGCCAACTGCGCCGCCACAATTTTGTGTTTTGCTCGTGTATGTTTTTTGTTGTTTCAATTAATCGTTAAAAACATTTGGTTTTTTTTTTTTGTTTCTTCTTGAATGGGCTTCTTATCTAATTTGCAATATTTTTGTTTACAGTTTTATTCTTATTTACTATTATCATTAACAGAAATTTAATTGCTTTTAAGATTTTCTTTAAATTTTAGTTTTTTATCTAATTTTCTTTTATTGCTTGTATTTCAAATTACAATCACGATTTGTTAAGATTATTTTGTTAAAATTTTGGCAAACATTAATGAAATTCTTTTTTAACCTCTTAGATATAGGTCAGATTTGTAATTATTTAAGATTGATGATGTTTTGTACTTCAAAAGAATTTTCTTGCTTATTTAAAGTTTGTGTCTTAAGTCTTTTGTTTTAGAGCCAAAACTAATTTTTATTACAGGTGTACGTTTCTTTAATTATAATTTAATTTTTATTAATTGTCAGAGTTGCCCATTCCTGAGAAAATTGATACGGGGCCATATCAAATTATACTTAAGTTGCTTGACTTATACTTAAGTTGCTTCCAAAATATGTCAAAATAACAAAAACTTTAGTAAAATAAACGTGTATTTGTTCATTTTACAAAGGTTTTTGTTATTTTGGCATTATGCTCGTATTTTTAGCATGGATTATTATTAGTGCCCTCCAAGCCAACTGCCCCGCCACTGGTAAATTATATCACAGCAATGTCAAACTAACAGTAATTGTTCTCCTATAAAAGACAAAGGAAAAATGGAACAACTTTTTCAATTTTTCTAAAGAATGAGCGGAGTAGAATAGTAAAATATTGACAAATTTTGCAATAATTTTTAGTATATTAAATATTATTTTACTAAATTTAGAAAATACTAGATATTTTATTATATCAATATTTATTTTAATGGGGAATTTGAAAAAATAAAATTAAAAAAAAAATGAGAACTAGTTCCGCCAGAATTTCTTTTGATTTCTTTTATTTATGAAAAATGTTAGATGTTTTTTATCGATCTGGAAATTCGTTCGTCTCATTCGTATTAGGTTTGGTGAAAATATTCAATTTTTAATACCATCCACCATACGTGATGACGGTATACATCATTTTAGCGAAGTCCGTATATCTGTCGAAATGGCGATCACTGCGCGAAAACGCAATAGAGACTGCTTATTTTCACCTAGATTGATGTAAATCCTCCAGAAGGTTTGGTATTACAAATGAGTATTTTATTTATTTATTTAATAACTATATAATAATAAATTATTATCTAGTTATGATTTTTGAGCACTAGTACTAAGGAGTAAAATCGGTTCTAGTGGTTCAAAAGTTATATTTTTTCACCACAAAAAACAGTTTTTTCGCCTCAAAAATGATATTTTACAACAAAAATCTTTTTTTACATCCAAAAATAAGTTTCACTCAAACAAATTTCTTTTTTTACCTCTGCAATGTTTTTTTTTTATATTTTTTGCTTGTTTTATTTATAACATGGATTATAACAATGCACGGTGGATGAATCACAAATATTTTGTAAATAATTCAGCCTGGATAATCGCCATTTCTTAAAGCTAGTATTTTCTTGAGTTAATCGAGCCTTCATTTATTAACATCGATTGCAAATTGACAAAGTTATGGTACTTTTTCTATATCTTCTATATATATAAAATACAATGTTTGTATGTTTGTCCTCTATAGACTCTAAAACTATCCAACCGATTTGGCCCAACCGGTTTAATTTGAAAGGTTATAGTCCAAATTAGGTTTTCGGCTATATATATTTCAAGTGGGCGTGGCCCCTCCCACATTTTTTTTTTTTTTTATAATTTAACCAATACTCAGGGGATGCCCCCTACTCATGCAGTGCATTGTATTGATCAGGAAAATAAGGTATGGGAAGGAGGAAAGAGGGAGTAGTGTTTGTGGATATTTGATTTAAATTTTTTTAAATTGTAAGTAACAGGGAAGACTTCTGCGGGAAGTTTGTTCCACATACGAATCGTTCGACTAAAAAACGAATTTTCTCTGTAATGCGTTGTGCGAAACACAGGACAATCAACTACAAACGGATGTGCTCTACTAGATAAGCGAGTATTACGAATAAAAACTCGGGCTCGTGGAATAAGTTCACTTATCTCAGATGAGCATCTCCCATGGTAATATCGATAGAAAAGTGTCACACAACCCACATTCCGACGATGCTCCAATGAATCAATAGAGTTGGATACACTACTGTCATTGATAAGCTTCACCGCCCTCCCCTGAACACGGTCCAGAAGCTTCAGAATAGACAGTGGAGCCCTGCCCATATATGAGAGTTGTATTATATATATATATATACCCCTGCGGGAAATGAACCAGTCACTGGTATGGTCACGTGACTAGAGCTTTGTGTGTATGAACCTGTCCTAGTTTCGGTTCTGTTATATGAAAGTGACCGGTACTTTAACATGGGCTTGTCATAGGAGGTGGCAATTGCTACCTTTGGAGCACCTTGCGACTTGGCGAATAACTTGACGAAGGGTACCTATCACCGTACCGACTGAAATTAATAAGCTACTGGACAAGTTAGAAGTAGACAGTAGGATAATTTTAGGATTTATGTGACATGCAACAGGACCAGGGGAAAAATAATTACCACATGACTGGTGTAGGTCTATGTATCGCAGAACTGAAGAACAGCTTTTGATGGAAAACTAGTCACATATTAAGCGCAATGTGTGCTGTTACTGAGGTAGTTTGAATGGATTAGATTTGTGAAGTACCACTGCACTGGTCTAGGGAGCACATGTCGCCGGGTATGCGAAAAATAATTAGCAAATAACCTTTTACTTTTTATTCACCGTCTGTTATATTATATACGAGTTGCTAAATTGTCCGTCCGGAACCAGTCACTAAACTTCCCCAAAACGGTGTTCACAAAACCTTCAAAAAGGCACAACAAAAATCAATTTTAAAATAAGTTTATTTCAGTGTTACATCTGATTTGTAGCAGTCAAGGGACTGAATCCTTTGGCACGAATTGCCATGTTTTCATCAACTGCTAACGGGATTGAACCAGTTCAATGACCAGTAAGAACTTCAACTGCATCGGCCCTAGTTACTTCAGTACACTATAATGTTATGTTACTTTTACTACAGTTACATGATATACCTGATACCAACTTGTCAATGTTTTGTCACCATTACTATAGTCACGTGATTGGTCATTTCACACAAATTAACACTTTTGGTACACCACAATTTCGGTTTCACCAGTTTCGTGACGTGCCACCCAATCATATATCACAAAACCGTCACTTCGGATCAATCGACCCTTCATTTCCGCAGGGTATCTACAGTACTGTAATAGCCATAGTCTTAGAAATTTGTGCACGTTGATTATTTGTTAATGTGAATAGTCATGGAAAAAATGGGCGTGATCGGACAAGTGGGCGTGTCAGCTCCATACAAAGTAAATATTTAATATCATATATCTACAGTTCTATAATAGCCAGAGTCTTAGAATTTGTGCACGTTGATTATATTATGAATAGTCATGGGAAAATTGGGCGGGATCATACCAGTGGGCGTGGCAGCTCCCATACAAAGTGTTTATTTAGCTCATATACAAAATTAATATTAATATTAAATATCTAGGGTTCTATATTAGCTATATAGCCTTCAAATTTTGTACGAGTCCATCAATTACAAATATTAGTAGTCGAACTGAAAATGGGCGGAATGGGATAAATGGGCGTGGTACCAAAAGCAAAAAACAAATAAGCATTAAAATAAATTATCACATTCAAGACTTTTGCAAGGTTATTTAATAATGTTGTTCAAAAAAATTGTTTAAGCGTTCCTCATAGTCCTAGAATAAATAAAAAAGGTAAAGAAGTAAACATGAATCCTCGTTGGGCTTCCCATGAAATTACAAATTTTAAAATGATTTACTAATGTGAATTTATTTTTTTAATTATTTATTTGCGTAAAAGAAATTTCTTCATTTAAAGAATTAATTACAATTAAAATTTGAAGGCAAAACAATTGAAATTTTTTTTACAAACTTTTCCAACTTCTACGTGGTTTTTTAGAATCTTCTTTAAAAACAACAATATTCTTAAAGTTAGTGATTTCCTGAGTTAAATGATCATTCATTTGTTAAAATCGGTTGAAATTTTACAAAGTTATTGTACTTTTTCTATATATACAGGGCTAATTTTGTTTTTCTAATGCATTTGCGTGAAGGAGGAAGAAACAAAATTTCGTATATATAGAAAAGTGCAAATTTTCAACCGATTTTGATGAAGGCTCATTGCTATTTTAAAAAGAAGATGTGAGAAAAAACGTCGTAGAATTTGAAAAAGTTGTAAAAAAAAAACTGAACATATTATAGCCATATAACCAACCAATTTTAACAAATGAAGGATCAATTTACTCAAGAAAACACTAACTTAAAGAATATTGTTGCTTTGATAGAAGATTAAAAAAAAAACCCTGGTGGTAGTTTAAAAGTTTAAAAAATCTTGAAAACTTTAATTGTTATTAGAAAAATCTCTACCTATTTATATTAATAATATAAAGAAAGTATATATTTTTAGAAAGTCCAGGTAATTTACTTTAAGTATTGTTTAAAAAATTTAAAATGGGACAAAAAAATGACTGATTCGTTAATCGTTAATTTGTTTTAATGCGCCAGTAGCAAAAAAACACTCTTTTACCGTTATCCTCGAAAATTTGAGGGTATATTTTTACTTCTCAAACCGGTTTTGTAATACACTAAGCTAGACTTACAATTTACACTAGATCATTTGATGAGTGATTTTTCTTTGTAGCACAGTGTAATTATTGTACTTTAAATACACACTGCAAATAAAGTAAACAACTTAGAACTTTCATTTTTGCAGTTAGTTAGAATTTTATCTACATTCTCTCAGTACTAAACACGGCTATGCAAGTTAAAGTTCATCTTTTGAATTAATCGCCTAGCCCAGCGGCTTGGGCTAGGTGATGTTGAGTCAGTCAGTTAGTGAGTAACGTTATTCTTTTATATATAGCGATTAAAGTTAAATATGCAGAAGTTTTTTATATCTATTATCATCGAACTTTCCGAGGCTTAATTTTTATCATTAAAAGTTTGTTGCTTAAGTCTTTTGTTTATTTTATATTTCTAATTATTTCCATTCAGAAACATAAACTCGTTACCTAACAAATCAATTATTTTTAAATTAAATTTAAAAACAATTCAAATAATAAGTCCTAAAACAATTTTATTGAAATCTTTTTCGTGTTGAATATATTTGATTTTTTTTGTACAGAGAAAATTAGTTTTTTAGGTCGAACGATTCGTATGTGGAACAAACTTCCCGCAGAAGTCTTTCCTGTTACTTACAATTTAGAAAATTTAAATCAAATATCCACAAACACTACTCCCTCTTTCCTCCTTTCCATACCCTATTTTCCTGATCAATACAATGCACTGCATGAGTAGGGGGCATCCCCTGAGTATTGGTTAAATTAAAAAAAAATTTGTATGGTATTTTATAATTATTTTGTTATTTTTTATATAATTATTTGCGTTTTTAGCGAGAATAAAAAATTTAAAAATAAATATCTACAAAAAATTATTAAATTGGGTAAACCCGGAATTAATATATTACTATTAGTCACACTTAATCATGTAAATATTTAAATCTTTTAAATAAAGCATTTGGAATAAAGACGATTCTATCTCGAATACGAAAGAGAAACTACAAAATATTGTTAATTTCTAACAAGTGATTAATTCAATTTTAAGAGTGGATTTTTTCATGATTGTATTGTCTTCGTATTTATTTTTTTGTTTTTTGAATATTTTTGCCAATATATTTTTTATTAATAACACTTTTCTAAGAATTATTATATAATAATTATTTTATTTCATATGACCTTAACGGTAAAACAAAAGGCCTATTATTTTAATCTTCTCTAATAAAAAAAAAAATTGGAAAGCAACAAATAAAATTTAAGGCGCTACGAAATAACCCCCAATGAAATAACACACAAACGACAAAATGAAATAACCCCCAATGAAATAAATCCCAAAAAAAATGAAAATAAGTCCCAACAAAAAAAAAATGAAATAATAACCCAAAAGAAATAAAAAATATTCCCCAAAGGTGAAAATGATATAACACCCAAAATTTGGGGGTTGTTTCGTAATGAAATAACTCCCAAAGGAAGAAATGAAATAACCCCCAATGAAATAAACTCCAAAGAAATGAAATATGTCCCAAATTTTTTTTATTTTTTGTTTTTATATATTTGTATATACCTATAAAATTTAATAATTTTATAAAGCAGTTTTTTTTAATTAAGAATTCCTCGAAACAGACTATCGCGCGCGATTTTTGAAAGCAAACCAAATTTTCGCCTGCGGCGCTTTTTTCAACATGTTTACTTACCAAAATTATGAATTTAAAATTTTTAATTCGGTTTCAAATTTTCGCCTGCTGCGCTTTTTTCATTTAGTTTCTTACAGAAGAACAATTTTAAATTCCTTTTTTCATAATTTAATTACCTTTTCCAGGTATTCGATATTGATGATCAGCAGTTGTTTAAAACATCCAATTGGTACAACAGCAAACGTGCCATCAATTAATATGCGTCTTCTTTCATTTTGGGGAATATTTTCCCTTATCAAATTTATTTAGAGCTTTGAGTTCTTCAAAAAGCGATTTATGGCTATCGTGATTATGTTCACTAAAGTTTTAACTTTTGAAAGTTCACCATTCTCCAAATTAACACGCGACATGCAACTTTCCACATAGCATTCATAAAAAATTTTATTTTTATACGTAGATCGTTTTGCGTACAATTGCTCTTCACTTATAGAATACAGCAATTTGCTGTTTCTTCTTTTTCCACTAATAATTTCAAAATTCATTTTTAATACCACGTTTAAATTAGTTGTCACTTGCAAGAAACTATTTGCAGAACTGATTATGATTTCCAAAAATCATTAAAGAATTGCATCGTTGAATAGTTAATGAATATCCTAACGGTATAATTTCATTGTAAAAATTATTAAAAACCTGTTTTATTTGTAACAAATATTAAAAAAATTTCACTTTTAGCAAAATGAAATAACCCCCAAAAAATATGAAATAACCCCCAAAATAATTGCATATGAAATAATCTCCAAAGAATTTAAATTGTGGGCTTTATTTCATTGGGGGTTGCTTCATAATGAAATAATCTCCAAACCGTAAGAATGAAATAATCCCCAAAAAAAATTAAAAAACCCCCAAACAATTTTACACAATTTTTTGGGGGTTGTTTCATTTTTGGGCCGTTGGGGGTTATTTCATTGGGGGTTATTTCGTAGCGCCAAAATTTAATATGACAATATCATAATAGATTTTTGAACTTGAGGTCCCAGTAAAAAACGCTGCTTACATGCAAGTAGGTTTGTAAAGGAGTAAGCCAAAAAGAAGCCCTTACAAATCTGCTTACATATGCTATGATTTTTATATGGCAAATTCCCACTTGGAAGCATTACTTTTGGCAAAATAAGCGCTGATTTTAGCGCTTATAAAAAACTGTTATTTCATGGCTTGCAGTAAAATGATATTTCATGTCTATATTATTACGATTAAAAGTAATAACATGAATATACCATACATAATATATTTACAAAAATTCTACAGACATTAATTTTTAAATTTTCTAATTATTTGAGTTAAGGTTTGTTTTTTTATATAAAAGTTTTTTTATTTTCAATATTTCGCTACTCCTTTGTGTAACATCTTCAGGAAAATAAATAAATTAATAAACATTAATAAATTTTCAAAAAATTTGAAAGTTTGAAAAAATTTTTGAAAGTTTAAAAACATATTTAAAATATAAAAAACAAACCTTAACTCAATAATTAGAAAATTTAAAAATAAGAAATAAGGTTAAATAAACGAAAATAATGACATTAATTTTTTGTTAAAATTTTTGACATATAATATAATCAATATATTATTTTTACCCGGCTCCACGTGCTAGCTCTTCAGAACAGTTAAATGACTAAATAGTTTTTATTACATACTCGAAAACAGCAAACACAATCGGAAATCACTCGGGAAAATTGGTACAGATCGTTTATAATACACGACAGGGATGTTAAATGGGGTTTTCAATTTTGTACCATCCTCCAAAAAAATTGTACTTTTTGGACATTCATGGTAACCATTTTTTTTTGAATTTATTAAAACAACGAAAAAGTACATAAAAATTCAATTGTACATAAAAAAAACAAAACTTAACAGTAACATAAGGTACAAAAAAGTCTTATGAACATATGAAAATCAAAATCATGGAATTATTTTTTTAGCTAATAAACTATTTGGAATTTCTACATCATAGCAGCAACGAATTTGTCGTCTTAACCAATCCTTTGTCTGTATGAGACTTGATAATGCACATGTAGTCTATTTCTTTCCATAGTTTTATAATATTTTGAAAAGAAAAAACTCTTGCCACATTTGCAGATGAGTATGGAATGGATAAAATTCCAGCAACGACTCTAGAAATGTCCGGAAACATATTGAAATTCAGTTCATTTTGAAAATTAGCTACTACCGACCAAAAACTACAAATGTTTTAATTTTTTAATGACTTCAGTTGCTCAACATCAGCGAAAGCTCTAAATTGATTATTTATTGAATCAAAATTTGCAATTTTATTCGGGAACATTTTTACTAGAATAGGCACAATACTACTTGTTTTACCTGAAATAACATTTTCTGGAGTAAACTTATGGAACCCCATTAATAGTTCGTTATTAAAGTTGACTTTGGTTGTCAAAACTTCGCATAATTTTATATAAGATTGTGTGGCATTTTCTTTCATTTCTTTAACAATAATTTAATTAAATTTTCACTTCTTCAGAATTTTAATAAATTCAAAATGAAAGTGAATTTGGCTGCAACAAGTGTCAATATATGTAAGAGCTCTATACAAGTCTGCCAGATAAATTTTGTGAAAAATCGTCAAATTTGCGATATTTAAAAAAAAAAAATCGCCAATTTTATTCTACAAAATATTCAAAATGGTGATGAATCGTCAAATCGGATATGGTCGCATATATTTTAAGCGCTCATTACATAAAACGAATAAATGCAATGAAAAAGGACACACTAACAATTTGTTTGCTATAATAAAAATTCAAAAAGGGGAAAAATTAAAAATGTTTAAATTGTACCCAACGAGTCGCGGTAGTACCACGGTACTTTAGAAGGTCAAAATGTACCAAAAAAAAGTACAATTGTACCAACTTTAACATCCGTGATACACGATATGAAACTTTCGGCATTACAACCTGCATCGTTATAAGAGATTAAGGCTCAGTTATGCGAACGTTGCTGTATCCGTATATGTACTGTATGAAACAGCTGTTCGTTTTTGGTATAACGAAAAGCAATGGCAAACGCTTACCGAAATTTAATGAACCGTAGTTGTAACGTATTGTAATGTAACATTCTGTATACAATAGAATTTTATTCCGTTGTTACGTGACATTTGTAAAGCCTTTTTTTTTGTACTTTTTTTAGTAATAATATCTTATAATAACTTATAATACAACATATTTCCATATATGGTATATATATGTATATATAAATAAACATATACACATACAATAGAAATGTGAAATATATAAAAAGGTATCAAAACCTTGTTTGGTGTATGCAAATTTACAAAATAATATATGTATGTACATGTGAATGTATATGTTAAAATACATATCTGTTTATTGTAAAACTACAATTAAAATATGTATTATTAATGTTTATATACACACACAAAATACTGTTTTAATACCATTTAAATCACTTGGTACGTTTTATGCAAAGCGGTCACCATTTGAACATTTTGGATATCAATCACTGTGTTGTAAACAGCTGTTTGCTCTTCATAAAAAAAGAAACAAACAAAATAAAGAGAAGTAAATGTGGTTTAGAATATTTTTTAATTAATTCAATTAAATTGATTTAAAAATTTAAACCAACTACCTGAAAATGGATGATGAACATCTTAGACACAACAAGCTTGAAAAATATTTTGTATTTGTTTTATGTATGTATACGAATGCCGTGTTGGTTACGTATGTCAAAAACATATGGCACGTTTTTTAAATTGTTCTATAAGTGCACCAACGTGCTTACATTACGATACGGTCCGTTACGGATACAGCAAACGTTCGCATAACTGAAGCTTAAGGGTAAGCTGCTTACAACCTGCATCCTTGTTAGGGAAAACAGTAGGCTCAAAATTTTTGTTTGTTTATTTTTATACGAAATTATTCGTTTGCTTTGCTGCTTTCTCAGTATTATGTAATAGTAAGCACTTACATCAGCGCATTTGTTTTAATCCTGCTTCTAACACAAGAAAATTTTTTACTGGGGTAGAACAATATTCTAACAAAATATATGAAAGAAAACAAAAGACACTTAACAAAATTTGGCGGTAATATAAAAATTATTGAAAATAACATATTTGTATTAGAATTTGTTACTTTTAATAAATTTTAAACAAAAAATGTTGGTCATTTTAACAAACTTTATTCTAAGAAAAAAAAAATATAAAAATGTTCTGTTACTGACATATTATTTTGAGTGTATTGAAAAATGTTGTTACTTATTTCCATTCTTCTTTATTCCAATAAAAATATGAGTTTGAAAATATGTATAATATTAAAAAAGAGAAACTTAAAATTTGTGTATTAAAAAAAGTAATTCCCCCTTTCGATTTTATTCAAAATTTTACCCAAACCTTTTAGATATTCTTAAATTCTTAAAATTTAAAAATTTCATTCTAGTCTGTTAAAGTAAATTTATCTTTGAATTTTAACTTCTACAAAAAAGCGATATTTTAGTTTATGAAAAAATTTCAAATTTACGACTTTAATACACAAATAAAAGTCACAATCGTAGCTGGTATTCCCCATAAAAATTGTATACAAAAAAGACACTTACATAAATCTTAACTTAACTAGATAGATATTAAAAAGTCCTATAAAAAATCTTGAAACTTAAATTGTGGTTTTATTTAAAAATAGTTTCTAAGTGGATTTTATTGATGAAAATCAATCTTATTGTTAATGGCCACCTCTCAATTGAAAGAGTGGTTAAATGTTTAGTGATCATTAGAGCAAGGAATTACAAGCAATGCATGTTTTTAGTCAGCGGCTTAAAATCGATTTTGACCAAATACTTTTCCGATTTAAAGAATTTGCAAACAAATCTGCATCGGGTTTTTATTGCATTTTTTTTTTTGCATATTTTGTTGTAAATAGTGCATATTCTTGCATATTTTGCATATTTTGAAATTTAATTGCATATTTTATGGGCATATTTTTGCATATTTTTCAATTTAATATTGCATATTTTGTAAAAATTAAAATTAAGTTTTAATTAAAAATAAACAAAAGAAAACATTTGTAACTCTGAACATAGTCTAGTTGTCTTTTGTTAGATATTTATAATGGATTTCATTTTTAAACAACAAGCTCGAATAATAAATCGATTTTTAAAAATTCAAAAATTTTACGGTGCATATTTTTTTATATTTTTAGGGCATATTATTTAGTTTTTTGTGCATATTTTGATTTTGAATACATACTTTAAGCACATATTTTGAATTCTTTACTGCATATTTTAAGCGCTTATTTTTTCTTTTTTAGTTGCATGAAATTCCTTGCCCTAGTGATCATCATGGGATGCTATTTTTATAGATATTTTAACAATATCACTCTGCAATAGCAATGTTTTCCTTTTGGAGATCATCGACCAGCAGGAACATTAATTGTACACAGTGAAAAAAATATTAACACAAATTTTGTGTTTATTATAGGATAACATTGATTAAAGTGAGAATTGAAAAGTGGGAAATCACAATTGTTTGAACATGTTTAGAATAAGATAATACAGAAGTCTTCTT
>JAEKOY010000803.1:0-18562 GCA_021234595.1 Delia radicum | reverse complement strand
TCTTAGATCGTCTTCTAATAGCAAAATTTGTTTGTTACTAGTTCAAATAGGAGTCTTTAAAATATTATTGAAATATTTTAAATGTAGAGCCCGCGCACCGAAATTAAACGTTTTCCTGGTTGTTAAAATACTCAATTTTATTTGTCGTTCTTGTAAAAAATACACGAAATATAAATCATGTATGCGACTTAAAAATAATAAAACTACATAAAGAGTACGGTAATATATATTACAAAAATTCTTTTGTACGTGTGATTTGTAGAAGGCGAGCATCAAATATTGTTTGTGTTTTGTTTGCAACTTCAAGCAAATAAGTAAATTACTGATAATTTTACCGTTATATGCCGTCCGTAGCGGGTGCTGGATTATTTGCAACATAAAGTGCTTTAGTTATTGTCTGTGTTTACAGAGAAGTCAGCTCTTGTCAGTTGTCAGACCTTTTCTTATCTAATATTATTCGTGATAATTATTTAAAACATATATTGCGTAAGTACTCAATTTAATTTATTACATTATTGATGTGAAATAACAACAGTGATTGGTGTTTTTGTAACAGTATGGAAAGCAGAAGTAAATCTTATAGATGCCCTATATTTGGAAGCATTGGTGATTTAAAAACCAACGTATTACCAACGTACCAAGACGTTATGAAATGCTACGAATGGGAAAGACAACAATTTAAAAAACAAAAAAATTAGCAACGCAACCAAACTACAAAGCAAAAAAGAGCCTTCATTTTCTGAAATAGCTGACATAGTGACCAAAAAGGTTGAAGATATATGGAGAAAGGCGTCGATTCCTACTGTAACGCATACAAGGACAATACAATTGTTAAAAGCTTTCCACGCAAAATGTAAAAATCATTTTAAGTCATTAAAAAGATTGTCAGAGGATAAAAAAACTGATTTCCTGCGTAAAAGTGAAGCGTTATTTGATATATGTTCTTGCAAATGTTCATTACAACTGTGCAGTGCTCTCGAGATAAGAAGTTCCTAATGAAGAAAAACCCTTCTTATTCGATCAAAGAAATGAATCGAAAAATTATGATAAGTGGCATCGATCGCAACAGGACAATAGTATTACAAAAGAAGCTTTCTCGAAACCTGAAAAGTTGTGTCATCATCGAAGCTTAAACAGAACGAATAGATCAACACTTTCTTCCCCTACAAGTGATAGCGAAGAAAGTATTCCGTCACCGCCACTGTAAGGGACTTCAACTTCACAGCATGTGGCAAAAAAAGACTATTCGCAGCTTTCCTACAGAAGCTAAAACATCTGATCGTTATGGCGTATCTGATAGAGCAGCTGCAGCAATTTCTTCGGCAGTATTACATGATATATCTTCTGACATTGAAGTTATAGACAAATCAAAAATTAGAAGAGAAAGAAAAAAAACACGTAATGAACTTTTACAAAAAACAATGTAATCAAAATATGCCTGCTATTTACTTCGATAGACGTAAAGACAAAAGGAAAGTTGTAGTTGAGGAAAATATATCTGTCTTAAAAGAGCCGGGCTCCCTGTACGTGGGATACGCTACTCCTTTACAAGGTACGGCCAATAGCATCGAGCGGGCTATAAATGCGCTTCTAAAGCTAACAAAATCTGCATCGATGATATATTGGCAATTGGTTGTGACGGTACTGTAACAAAACGGGAAAATTCGAGGAATAATAAGACTATTTGAAGAGAGGTTGAAGCGTCCTCTACAATGGATTATCTATATGCTGCATTAAATGAACTACCTTTAAGGCATTTATTCAATAAATTTGATGGCAAAACTTCTGGACCGGGTTCATATAACGGACCTATAGGTAAGCTCTTGGAAACTGTGAAACAAAGCCTGTTGTTGATTACGTTGCTATATCCAGCAACTTCCAGTGATCAACGCAGATGATTTAAGTACAGATCAGAAATATTTGTATAAAATATGTACTGCAGTAATCACTGGGAAATGTCCTGACGATTTGGCACATAAATCACCAGGTAAATATATCTCATGCTCTCACTACGTTGTCAAAGTTTATACACCCGTATGGTTTCATGTTAAAGCAACCCAACTCTTCAGAGTGGATCCCGAAACTTTTTTCAATTAATAAAAATTCAAGATATCTGCCCGTCTGAACTGAAAGTTGTCATTGATCCTGTAATTCAGCGAAATGCCTATTTCGCACACCCAGAGAATTTGCTCTTATCTTTATTAACCGATGAACAATAGCATTTGAGAGAAATAGCGGTGAATAAAATAATGAATGCAAGAAATTCGCCTGTGACAGGAAATTAGCCACGTGTTTCGAAGTTCCGGAAATAAATTTTAATGCGATCTGTTACAATGAAATCATAAATTGGCCAGAAATTGACTTTGACCCACCAATTCTTCGCAACTATTCAAATGAAGATTTAATGCAAATGACAACATCTAATGAACATTTATTTTTAATAAACTGCCGTGTCATACACAAGCAGTAGAGCGGACAGTTAAGGTTCTGACAGAAGCAGCGATGACATTGTGTAAATAAAAAGTCAAGAGAAGGTTTTATCCTGGCTAAATTGGCGTCTAGAAAATCTATGCCAAAATTTGATACAAAGCTTGATTTTGCCCCATATATATTATAATTATTATTGTATTTATTGACTGAAATTTGAATAAATTTATTTTGTTAATTTTTTATATCCTTCACATAGTTTTTTTTTTAAATATTATTTTTATGAGCTGATGCATTATTTTTGTTTAATTATATATTAGATAAGACTTGATATTTTTTAATAAAAACTGTAATTAAAAGAATAACCTGTTTTCTTGTTTTTCAAATTTGAAATTCTTGCGCGGGCAAAAGATATGACATAATTGTACTTTTTTTTAGCCAATTATTGTTTGTTTAGAAATAAGACAATATAATATCACGATTAGAATATGATCAAATCACTTTTTTTTCTGTCCCATACACAGCGACCCACCTATTGAGTACGTTACCTACTACAATATAACGTGTTTATCCCAAATAAGTGTGTTTTAAAACTGAGCGTGTTGTTAAAGTAATGCCCAAATTCTTTGCTGAAGTTACGATTTCAATCATTTCATTGTTAATACGTTAATATTTTGTTTTTAAAGATTTTTACGGATTATTAAACATTAAGATTTTTGTGGGTTCAGGCATAGACCATTTCGTGATGCCCAGCAATAAATACTGTCAAGATCAGATTAAGCTTGCATACATTTTCATTTATAGTTTTAAGCGATGTGTTGATGTATAGCTGCACGTCATCGGCATATAAATAAATTTTATTATGGGTACATTATCAGGTAAGTCATTAACGTACAAAGAAAATAAAAGTGGCCCAGAATGAACCTTGTGGTACTCCCCGGGTAACAGATAAAGCTCCAGAATAAGAATTAATTAAGAACACAGATTGAGAACGATTATCAAGGTACGATTTAATTAATGATACTGATGTGTCACAGAATGATGAAATTGATAATAGAGCTTTGAACAAAGTAATGAATGGTCAACAGAATCAAAAGCTTTTGAGTGATCTAAAAGAACCAAAAAGTGTTAAATTCCCACACAATCAATAGAACAACGTATATCTTCAGTAACGTCAATTAAAGCTGTGATGCAACTGTGTTCTGTCGAAATCCGGATTGCTTGCTGGTGAGCAGATTATTTTGTGCTAAGTGGTCACTTATCTGTTTATGTATTATTTTCTCAAAGACTTTGGACAGAAATGGTAAAATTGCTATCGGCCTGAACTCAGAATTAGACTTTGAAACTGGTATTATTTTGCATGTTTCCAGTTATTTGGAAAGACACTAGTCATCAGGATGGTGTTAAATAAATGAGTGATGAATGGTAACAGCTGACGAAGTAGGATTATAAGAAATTTTGGGTGATGTTATATGTTATCATAGCCTATAGCATTAGACTTAATCGAAATAATATTTTGTAAAACCACAGATTCATTTACACAGCAAAATTCAAAAATCAAAGTCACAGCGGTTATGGTTATTATCAAAATATATAGTTGTGCTGTCCAAGAGCAGGAATATGTATTCTTGGAAAAACATCATTGAGTTCATCTGCACTATTTATATTTGCAGATAATGTTATTATTTTTGATCTTCCCAATACCATACGTGAATGGTTTTCCATTACTGTTTCCATCAAATGCGTTACTAAAACGTTTTAGCATACTATTCCGATTTAGCCTTTTAATTTGACGATTTACTTCATTCTACCTTTACAAAATTCTTCTTTGAGCTCAGGTGTCTTAAATCGTTTCCAACGCGATTTAAAAAACCAAGGTCTAGTAGTTTTCTTTGTTGTTCTTGTTTTTATGGGGACAACAAGGTCATATATATGTAGAAGATTAGTTTCCAAAAAGCACAGCTGGTCATTAACAGACGGCATGTAAAAAAATAGAATCCCAGTCAATATTATAAAAAAATTTCAGCCAAAAATTGATAATTGATATTTTTAAAATCACGATACGAAAAAGTTTCGACTTTATGTTTCAAATGAAAATCATAAGTTATAAAAATTAAATCATGTCTAGAAAAGCATGATGCCGTCAGTTGATCATATAGCAGCACTTTGGACACATCATTAACAAAGAGAGAGATCAATTGGAGTACTCGCAGTGTTGGTGAAATGAGTAGGTAAGTTACAATGAAGGTAATTTCAAGAGAATTCTTTGAATAAAATAAAATGTCCAAATGGAAAGTAATTTGCTACAACATTATAAAGTCGTAAACTTTTTTCAAGTGGCTAAAGTCTAAAAGGATTAATAACGTTAAGCAAAACCTTTCCTTATATTGGTCCATAATAATATAAAGTACTGCAAATTTTATTTTTCGCGGTATCCAAAAGGGTTTTCGCATAATAATCCCTTAGTTTAATTAATCTTTAAATTAACAATTAGCTAAAATATTAACGTAATTAGACAATAACGATGCATATCCACTTAAAGGACAGGAACGTTTTCGCATTTGACGTGTATCGCGGATTTTGGAAAACCAGATAAAGCGTTGTTTTATAAAAAGTTATTTAAAATATTTTGTGTCGTATTATTGGTCAACTAGTGCAACTTTAATGTTAAAAACTTGAAAAAAATGCATTTTAAGAAAATGCACTTTATGCGGGAGGTTTATGTTTCAAAATTACCTGAAAAACCGATTTCTATTACGTGCTGCTAGGTAACAATTTAGCAAAAAAAAAAAAGTTGTAACCCTAGTGTGCACATATTTTATAAGCTTCGCCGTTTTACAAAAAACAAGTGGAAGCATTAAAGTCCGATGTGCCGAATTTGTATTAAAAAAGATTAAATTCGGCGTGCTGTGACGAATTTTGGATACCCTCCATCTCGGTGTTTTCATAAACCAGGGAAAGTGCAAACAATATTAATATCTATATTCTTTGTAAAAATAACAAAAATAATGTGTGTTTTTATAAGTAAAACAAAATATGACTGATTGATTAATGTATTTGGGATATTACAAAAGAAAAAATGTTTAATTAAAGTTTACTAAAAATGAATCTGAAATTCTGCATGCTTATAACAGTGGGTATTCAAAGGTTATTCTGATTACCTAAAGAAGAACGTGTAGTGAAAAATATATATATTTGTATAGTTCCTTATGATGTTAAAAAAACTGTTGTAAAAATTCGCTGTTGTTTGTCTCTTTGCCTATATAATAATGAAAGAAAGTTACTAAAATATATTTTTGGATCGTTAGAAGAGATGCAATGAATACAAACGCATAAAAAAACAGTTTCGAATAATCAGAATTTTAGATAAATTAAGGGAACAAAAATACACTTGCGGAGACATACATAATGAAATAATATGAAATGCCAGTTTACATTACAACACTGTGTTATACTATACATCACATAAGTAAAACGGAAAAGTGTGATGAAAATAAGTTTGTCAAAATTATGAAAGAAAATCTTTCGACTGTTTAGGGTGTTTTCGAGATACAAAAAATTAAAGAAACTGGTATTTCAAATTATTGTTTTTCAGCTCAGTTGCTTGTGCAATTCTCGTTTACGACTCCTAGAATAAGAACCCTAAGAAATTTTCCCAAAATTCGATTGGTTTTTACACATCAATACTTTAATTAGATTATTTTTGTATGTATCAAATAAAAATTAGGGCTTTTAAGGAAAACAAATGCATATAATCAAAAGATTTTAAGATGAAGTATGCACCTTATATGTCTTAAATAAACAAGTTCTGAAAGTGAATGTCCTTAAATTGAATGGGGTTTTTAATAAATGTAATTAGAATGTAAGAGTTTCCTTGCAAATTTATTAAAGGTTGAGAATGAAAATAAGTAAAAAAATAGTGTACGAAAAAAAGTTATGAATTTACATTGGATTGATTTTGTTGCTGGGATTTTGTTTGTCTGATTTGTGATATGATAACATGTGTCTGGCAACTCCGGTTAATGCAGTCAAATAAATAAAGAAATTTAACTAAACTATTTTGTTCTACCTTTTTTCTAATTGGTGATTTTTTGATTTGTTGGGGTTAACAAAAAAAGGTATATGGCAAGCCTGGTATATGGAAAACAAAAGCATACTTTATAAATTAGCTTAACAATTTTTTGAGGGCTTCTCGCATTTGCACTTATATAACCAGTGTTGCCAGGTTTGCAAAGCATAAAACGACAAACTTTCTAGAAAAAATCGTCAAATCGTCATCATATTTTGAAAAATCGTCAAAATAAAATATATTGTTAGAAGAGGGATAAAGTTTTAATAAAAAATAAAATACAATAATGTTATTCACATTTCAAATGTTAACGTGTTATCGTGTAATATAACACGATTTTTGACACTTCTCTTTGGTTTAAACTTCGAAAATCATTATATTTTACAACGATATTCATATTTATAAAATGTTGAAACAGTGTGCCCCAGTAGGCTAGTTGGTAGCGTGCTGGCTTATCAGTGCGGGGGTCGTGGGTTCGATTCCACCAGAGGCACTGATCTGTTTTCGCTACAAACGCGCCGAAGGCCATAGTAGCTAGTGCTCGGTTAGGGTTAATAGTATATAACTTGTAATTATATGATTATTAATTAATAAAATAACAAAAATATAATGTTGAATGATCAAATAAATACAAATTTAAATCAAACAAATTTTACCACTTGAACTATTAATCACTTATATCTGCATAATTCTGTGAACAACATTTCAGTGGCACAACTTTTTAAATATTAATTCTTTTACAAAATTTGGAAATTCTTTAACAATAAGTCTGTTCGATTACTTTTCCTGTAAAGTTCAGTAAAAACTACTCAGTAACAAAATTACAAATCGTAAGACAAATTTACAAAAAAGTAAACGAACAGAAAATTTTTAGGAATTATTAAATTAGATAAAATAGCTTGTTTTAAATATTTAAAAAAAATCAACTGGTCATTATGGAAAAGGAAAAAGTTAATTGAAATTATCGACCAAAAATAATTTAAATGTTTTTTAACTTCTTCCATAGTTAATTATTTAATCATTTTCACTTTCAATCCATAAACAATTAAAATTAATTTAATTTTTGTTTACTAAAAATACAAGCATATTTTTTATTTTTTAGTCATATGTTTTTTTTCATCTTACAAATTCTTTCTGGCAAAAATGTATAGAGTAAAAACTTGTAAGTTCTTTGGCATCAAACTGTCACTTTACTCTCTCTTTTTACCAGTTTTTACTGCGTATTTGTCTAAACGAACACCTTCCAGTAAAAACTTGTACAAATTTTTGTGTTATCGAACAAACTTAATGTTATATTTTTAATTATTAAATTTTGGCACTTTATATTATTAGGCCTGTTTTTTAGGCACCGGATTTATTTTTGGATGTATTTGTTTCATTTAAAGTTGTATATATACCATCTTTCAACATGAAATATATCGGGCTAGAGATCTATTTGTTTCGCAAAAAAAGTCCATGCCTTGTGTTTTAACATGAAAATTTTTGATTTTTATTTAAATCTAACTCCAATTAAATTTTATAAAAATTTAAAGAAATGTTCTAAACATATAAACACAGAAACTAAATTAAGCTAAACCCGTAATGAATTATAAAAAAATAAATGCGGTTTGGATTAAGTTTTATTCAATTCTAGGATTTGCATTTTTGCAAAATTGTATTTCACATCATATTAGCATATAAAAGCTAGCTATCGATCAAAAACAATGTTTTTGCTTTCAATTTTTAACGAAATAATATAAATTAATGATCGAGCCGGCGATTTTATGAGAATGATAAATAAGTAGATCTTGCTGACATATTAAAATTATTGTCAAAAAATCGTCATTTTGGAAGCAAAAGTCGTCAAATAGTCATTTAGTTATTTTGGGTATTAAATATCATCAAAATGACTACAAATCGTCAAACCTGGCAACTCTGCATGCGATTGTTACTAATTCATACGTACATACATACTGTATACAAAACAAAACAAAAAAACAACAACAATATTTGTGAGTTTTTTTTGCTTTTAAGTGTTGATCATGACCATGGATGTAACCGATTCTATGTGGTTATTGGTCGTAGTAACGCTATTTTCTTTTATTTCGGTAACGGTATTTTAGGGGAAACTATACTTCAGTTATTTCGGTAACGGGAATTTAGCGTTAACGGTATTTTAGCGTTAACGGTATTTTATTTATTTCGCTAACGGTATTTTAGCGGTAACGATATTTTAGATATTTCGGTAACTTTATTTTAGGGAAAAAAGATTTTTCAATTATTTTGGTAACGGCATTTTAAGGATAACGTATTTTAGTTATACAGGTAATGTTAATGCACACCACAATTTTTAATCGCATTATGCCCGAGTTTAAATGACTGTCTAGTTATGATCATACTTTGGGAAAATATATCTATTTACAGAAGTTTTTTTGTTCAGATCTAGTTAGATTATTTCGGTAACGGTATTTTAAGGTAACGGTATTTTACGGATACGGTATTTCAAGAATATCGGTAACGGTATTTAAGCGATAACGATATAGTCAGTGAAAGTGTGTTAGAATCGGGGACGGTAATTCAGCGATATTGACAGCCATCCCTGCTTGCGTATATTCTTGTGTATAAGCATTGAATGTGCGTATGTATGTATGTATGATGAAATAAATAAAAAAAAAATTTTTTAGTGGTCTTCCCACATTTTCACTCATAACTTTTGAACGCGTTAACCGATTTTGATCATTTTCACTAGAAAACTGCTCATGATATCAACAAACAATTTGACTGAAAATTAGCAGTACTCTTCTGTATTGGAGGAACTTTTGTGTTTCCACAGACAGACGGACGGACAGACGGACAGACGGACATGGCTATATCGACTTCTCTATCCATGCTGATCAAGAATATATATAGTTTATGGGGTCCCAGATTTTTTTAAAAGAATTACAAACATTTGACAAAGTGAATATACCCTCCTGCACTATGGGATGGAGGGTATACAAATACTTAATCAAAATAATGAATCATAAATCTCAAAGGCATAACAAATTTTCTTACAGATATTTTTTTTTAATTAAACAAATAACTTTATTTTTTTTATTTAATAAATTACGTGGTCATGCTGGGATTCGAACCTGGGGTCTCTGGTATTTAACAATTAGTTAGACGAGAACTCTACCAACTGAGCTATCGATTACATATAATATTTTATTGCTTAAAATGTAAATGAGTTGTTGTGCTTCGTGTTTTCGTTCGTGATATCAAAAATATACTCCTTACCCTCATGCTTACAAAAAATCACAAAGTAATTTGTCTGTAAATAGATTTTCAAAAATATATGTTAATAATTACTTTACGTTTATAATTCATGCATTATGTAATTGATGCTCGGTAAGTCATTATTTTATGTTTTTAAGTAATGTAAAATGTAATGATGTATCATATACAAGGTAATCCATGAGCGTTCAATTATCGGTAACTCATTACTTCTTGTTGAAAAATAATGATACAGGCAAGGGTAATGCATTACGTTATCACACCATTACCAAAGTTTTGTGTGTTAAACAAATTTTTAATTTGTATAAACTATTCCCTCCCCCCCCCCCCCCCCCCCCCCCCCCCCTTCATAATCCAAAAAACACAACTAAGTATTCGTTAGTTTTATTTTTTAATGAAGAAAAGTTGGTGTAATTTCGGACATTGGGGGGTAATTTGGGATGCCATAAACACATACTAAAAAAAAAAAAAAACAATAGTTTTAATGGATTCTTGTTTATTAGATGACAATTAACGAGAAAAATTAAATAGAAAAAAAATTAACCTAAAAATAAAACTACAAAATAAAATTAAATATGATAAACATAAAGAAAAGTTTGAATATTCTGACTTGTATTGAATGCAGGCAAAAAAGGTGGCAGATATTTTTAGCACATTTTAGTGAACAGTCCTACAGGTACACTTGATTGAAAAAAATTATGGAAAAGTGTATATCCTTAGATATTGGGGAAGATGGTACATCCGTGGTTTTTAATAGGTGTTTCAGTAGCGCTGGGCATTCTTTAAGTTTGATATCCTATATGGATTGTACTTAAACTTCGTTGCTGTTTTGTTGTTCTTCCGCAAAATCCAAATAATTGAAAAATTTACAAGATAACCCATAAAATAGAAGCGTTAAAATTTGCTTAAATTAAATGAATTACTCCAACCACATGTCCCAATTGACGCCATTAAACACAAGGGAACAAAAGATGTCATAAGCTAATACGTCCATTTGTAATAAACATAACATAACATAACAATAATTTGTTATGTATACCTGCTTACAAATGTAGAAGAAAAGAATTTAGTTTTTTGTGTGATTTTTTTAATTGCTACATAAAAGTAATATAAAAATACGCCTCCGAAAATATAGATTGATTTTTAGATTTAGATTAGATTAGTTTTCTTTATTTTTCATAAAATTTGTTTACAATAGTTTTATTTGTATTACTAGTTTACATCTTATATAAAGAAAGTGGCTTGGTTTTATATAAAAAACCGTTTGCCAGAGTGTTAGGCCGTTACCTATTTAAATTTTAACGTTCTATCCTGTTTAGTTTTATTTAAAAATTGAATTCATTTATAAGCATTCTCCTATAACTAGTTGCCTCTTTAACATAACCGTATAGATTTAACCAACTTGCATTTTCACCATTTAATATGTTCACTATGCTACTATCTGAAAGCCGTATATTACCAAAATGTTTCATTCTTAATTCGTTTAGAATAGGGCATCTTCCCAAAAATGTTGTGCATTGTCTCTATTCTCTTAGGTTGCACATTGAGCATAATCTTTGACTACCTATCCTGTATTTGTTGCCATTTAACCAAAGTAAATCACCTCTGGCCTTCATAATAAAACTTATTTGCACCATATTATAACTCTGATTACAATAAGTAGGACTTTTGGTGGGGTCGAGTAGTCTGTAAATCTCTGTTGACTTTTCTGAGAATTCTCAATATATTCTTGACGTTTTGACCATTTCATCACCTCTATTAAATTTAAACAAGAATTATTAAATGATAGTTTGTCATGGGTGTGATCGGTGTAGCCGACGTGATATTCCAACATTTTATTTTTAAGGTCACTGTGCCAAAAAATATCTCTTGCATATCTTCGTTGTGTGAAAGTATGTGTGGTAATCTGTTAGTTTCATAATCATAAATGGTCCTGGAAATGTACTGTAAGTGTAGGATATATGTGTAGAAGTGACCGTCTTCTTGCCCACTTTCCAGCATTACAAACGTAAGTAGGAGCACTTTCCCAAGCCTTAAAACTCGTTTTGTAAAATACCGATGTAACTTATCCACATCGTCGAACCAAGAGTTGCCCCAAACTTGTGAACCATATGACTGTATGGATCTACATACAGCGAGAAACATTTTCCACTTAGCCTTTAATGATATTCATTTTTGCCAATAAAGTTTTTCCACGTTGCGTTTATACAATTTTTGCAGCTTCATTTTTGGCCAAAACATGTTTTGAAAATGACATCTTTTTGGCAGTGTTTTAAACTCTCTACTTATATGACTCCTAAATTTTATATTCATTTACAACATTAACAAGTACACCATTAAACGTACATCTTTCTGTTCTTGCGATCCTACCTCCTCTCTGAATATCATTATATCTGATTTCATTAGATTGACCTCCAGACCCCATGTACTGCCAATATTTTTCTAAGTTATAAATCATTTTTTGTAAAATATCTACGTTTTCTGACAAAATGACAATGTCGTCAGCATACATCAGCACTCTTATATTAATGTCATCTATAAATAAGCCACCACCTAAGTGGTCATGCATATCATTTAAGTATAGCGCGAAAAAGAAGAGGCGACAACAAGCATCCTTGTTTTACGCCAGATCGTGTATCGAACCAGTCAGACAAATCTTCACCTGTCCATACTGCAGATGATGTGTTTTGGTTATAAGTTTTCAATAAACGTAATTACCTTAGTAGACAGGCCAATTTTATTTAGTTGTAGATTAAAAGCTTTCTGGGTATACAGTCAAATATATAGATTGCTCAAAGTGATAATAATTATTAAGAAACAATAGTTAGAAATTCTGAAATTGCATTAGTATGCGAAAAAATGCAAGACTGAAATTACCCCACCTTCCCCTACATAATTTTTAGGTCTAACTTGTCCATCATCAGGACCCAGTAGTAAAATCCACATAACAGGTTGTAAAACCACTTATACTGTATTATAACAGGTACCAATTTCTGTTCTACAACCGATTCTTTCTATACGGAGTTTGCCCTATTTGCAATAGTTTTTTTTTACCTTCAAATATGAACAGATTGCTTTAGAACCGGTTCTAGAACGAGTTATATAACTGGTGATGGGACAGTAAAACCTTACATTTTGACTTCCAGAAACCTGTTGTGAAACTGGTTCCATGTAACCGGAGATGAAAGCAGTTGTTCTAGAACAGGTTCTGAGGCAATCAGTTCAAAATAATTCTGCAGGGAAGCATCTTTAAAGACTTTTTCTTATCAGGTTTCCATAAGGAATTCCTTTGTTTGCAGTCCTTGTTTGCATTCCACTCTCTTTTTCCAAATCATTTAAATCTTCCGTTATACATCTGTAAGCATGATCCAGACCTGAGTATATATCATTTGCAACCGCACTGATTGGCGATTCCGTCCCGTTTAGTGCCAACTCGTTCGCTTTTTCATTTCATGGCATATCATTATGACCCGGTACCCAACTCAATTTTTCCAAAAGTAATTAGATATCAATGTTACCATTTTTTTAACGTTTCATATTTTATTTGTTAACATTCTATTTTAAGAATATCTTACAATATATGCCACAAAAGTTTGTAATTTGCATGCAGCATATTTTCAAATACTTTAAAATATTAAAAACGTCTATATATACACTCAGGGAACTTCTGCTTTAAAAATATGTAGTTGTTGTACTACAGTTTTTTTTATTTTTAATGTAAATGTTAGTGATTTGTAGAACAAATTAAGTTTTTACTAACCTTGTACTTCATTTAAAAAAAACAAACCACATCAAATGACTGTTTTTTTTTTACAGTCGTTTCTGTTATTTAAAAAAAAATAAATGTTTGTTTATTTTTTACTAACATGTGGTTAATTTTTACCACAATTGTTAGTAATTTTTTGAACATAAGAAACAAATGACAATGTTAGTTGAATTCACTGAAATGAAAGTCGTCCTTTCTTTAAGTGAAATTTCATTTGTTTTAACTACATTTGCAGCGGTCTTTACATACATAGTTTTCTCAGTACATATATCATTCCTCATAGGAACATATAAAAATGGTTTATAAACGCATATAAATCATGTTTGGAAGCATTTGGACATGTATGAAGCATGTGTGTTCATGTAAGGATCCATATATGTTGATTTTTGACAGGTACTGAAAAAAATACCCAGTAAAAAACGCTGATTACATGCAAGCAGGTTTGTAAGCAGGAGTAAGCCCAAAAGAATCCCTTACAATTCTGCTTACATATGCCATAATTTTTATATGGCAAATTTCCACTTGGAAGCATTACTTTTAGGCATAATAGCGCTTACAAAAAGCTGTGATATCATGGCTTTCAGTAATATCATTTTTCATGTCTACATTATTACGATTAAAAGTAATAATATATAATATAATATTTACATAAAATACTGCAGATAAGTATTTTTTGTTGTTAACATTTTTGACATATGTATAATATAATAATTTTATTTTTTTTTTACAGCTCCACATGCTAGCTCTCCAGAAACAGTTAAATTACTAATTGTTTTTTATAAGATACTCGAAAATACCAAACACATTCGGAAATCACACAGAAAAATTTGGTACAGATCGTTTATAATCAACGATATGAAACTTCTGCATTACAACCTGCATGCTTATATGGGATTAGGGTAAGCTGCTTACAACATGGATCATGGTTAGGGAAAACAGTAAGCAAACATTTTTGGTTTGTTTATTTCTATACGAAAATTATTCATTTCTTTTGCTGCTCTCAGTATTATATAATAGTGGCACTTGCATCAGCGCATTGCTATATCCTGCTTCTAAAAACACCAAATTTTTTACTGGGTCTTGAAAATTTTCAAATAATTTTTTTATTTTTCGACTTTTAAATCTCCATCAATTCTGTAGACTTGAGACTTTTCAACGGGAAACTTTGCATGTCACAGGTAACGAAATGTTTGCAATAACTCATATATCTGTAATGGGTCTCTCCTAATACAATTTAATAAACTAAACAATCACTATCTAAAGAAACTCGTGTTAATACGTACAATTTTAAACAAAATTCTGTTAACAGTATAAATACTTATTTCCGTTTAGACTTCCACTTATTTATATTAATTTTAATACTATACATTATTTTACATTTTAATCTTTACACTCAGGGAAATTCTGGTTTAAAATATGTAGTTGTTTGGATTGAAATACAGTTTTCTATTTTTAATGTAAATGTCCGTCATTTGTAGAACAAATTTGATTTTCTACAACCTTGTAGTTCATTTAAAAAACAAACCACATCAAATGACTGTTTTATGAGTTTACATTAATTTTTTACAATCGTTTAAAAAAAAAAAATAAAAAAATTAAATGTTTGCTTATTTTTTACTAACTTATGTGGTAAGTTTTTACTACAATTGTTAGTAATTCTTTGAATAGTAAAAACAAATGACAAGTGTTAGTTGAATTTAATGAAATGTTAGTCGTCCTTATTTCAAGTGAAATTTCATTTGTTTTTGAATACAACTGCTGTTGTCTTTATACATAATAATACCTTAGTGTACAAACTTTTATGGTTGATTTTAACTTTTATAAACTCCAACTGAAAGTAAAATTTATTACCCAAAAAAAAACAACACAAATTCAATATAATAGTACCACTTTAAACATTCATACGACCAAACAAATGTCAAACAACAAAGAAAGTGATGTATACTTTTGTTTTCCTACAATGTTTTCATAAGCAAAACGATAAATGGAATTCGAAGCACACACAATCACTTCTAATCTCAGCAGTGCTGCCACTTCTTGTGTAATTACACAAATTGCGTATAATTTTGACTTGTTTGTTATAGTTCATTTATAATTATATCCCTGTGTATTTTTTGTGTAGGTTAAAATTTATATTGAAATATATCACGTTTTATTTTTTTTTTTTTTGATTAATTTCAGATTTGGGTAAATTTTTTCTATAAAAAGCTTAATAATTTTGACGACTCATTTATTTATATAAAAATCTTTACAAATCGAATAGAGTCTCAGACGTGCGTGCCATTAGCCTAGCGAATTTATCCCATGATCTCAAAAAACCAGGTGACAACGCCGGACAAAGCTAATTTTATGACAGATCTCATTTTTATATGTGTTATCATTCCAGTGAATGGAATTATAATAAGAAGAATGTAATGTATTTAAAATATATTTATGCAGAAACACACATATTCTGGAGCAGATTCTGCATCCGTGGTGTTCGTACCAAAAATGTCTTTATGTCCAATGAATGTTTAGGACACAATGTATCCAAATAACATTATTGCAAATTCTGAACAAGGACTACTTTTTGAATAAAACTGCCATTTAAAAATTTTTTTTTTTATTTTGAAACCCAAATACTATGGAGCAGATTCTGGCTCCGGGGGGGCGCGCGTATCAAAAATCTCTTTATGTCCAATGAATGTTTAGGACACATGAATCCAAAAACTTTATTGCTAATTCTGAACAAGGACAACTTTTGAATAAAACTGCCATTTAAAAATTTTTTTTTTTTTATTTTGAGACCCAATACTCTGGAGCAGATTCTGGCTCCGGGGGGCCGCGTACCAAAAATGTCTTTATGTCCAATGAATGTTTAGGACACACTGAATCCGAAAAAGTTTATTGCAAATTCTGAACAAGGACTACTTTGTATAAAACTGGAGTATCATCTCCTGATGCAATCTGCTCCAGAATATGTGTGTTTCTGAATAAATATATTTAAATACATTACATTCGTCTTATTAATAATTCCATTCACGTAGGAATGATAACACTATAAAAATGAGATCTGTCATAAAATTTGCTTGTCCGGCGTTGCCACCTGGTTTTTTGAGATCCTGGCATAAATTCGCTAGGCTAATGGCACGCACGTGAGTCTCAGAACTACTCGTTACAAAAAATGTTGAAGAATTGGTTAGATTTAGGCATTAAAATGGTTCATACAAGATCCTCCCCGTAATAAAACTAATTTAACGCGAAAGATTTTGTTTAAAATATATTTTTTTTTTAAATTTGTGCACCATGCACAGTGCGGAAAATTTGAGTTTTTAAACGAATTTGAAAAGATTTTGTTTAAAAATAACTGACAAAATTTCAGATCGATTCCTCTTGGCGGATTTGGAAAAGCAATTTATTTTGTGTTCTTAGTAAATCGTCAAAATCAGCAATATTTAAATTTTTTTGATATTTCTTCTATAAAAAATTTAACAAATTTAGTTTATTTTTCATTGTAAAATCTTCAAAAATTCACCAATCGTGTTGATCTTTTATGCAGATAAATGTAAATATTCTGCTTCATGGACAATGTCGATTCGACATGAATCATTACTATGTTTAAGAGCAAAGAAATTACATAATTTTATTTAAGAATTTGTTAAATTTTTTAACTAAAAACATGAGTCAGTTTTTTCAAAATTCAGTACAACCCAGCAAAAATAGTGAGGAAAACATAGATAACTAGAATAGAAACACTACAACTGTTGGATCGAATGTGTTCAAATTTGAATTTTTCATCGGTGAATTTAACATTGACTTGTCACAGGAAGGAGAGTTATTACTTTTAATAACAATCAATGTAAATTGAAACCAATGAAAATTATGTTCTTTATCACTTGTTTTTATTTTTTAATTTAAAATATAAATTTGTGGCTGGCGTAGGGATTGAACACAAGAATGGGCATATCAAGTTCACGCTCGCTTGATATACATGTTAGTTGACTTACAGCAGACTTGTTCTTGTTTGATGATATACTATAAACAAAAAAAAATGCATGCATTTATAAATTTCTGTTTAAATAAATTATTTTTATTTAGTGAGAATTTATCAATATAGATTTTATATTTTCATTTTTTCAAGCAACTTTATAAGGACTTTTTAGAAATGTTTTAAAATTTGCTTTATTAAAAAATGTATTAAATATAAATATAATATTTAAAGAAAAACTAATTAAATATTTTAGAAAAACTAAAAATTATTAAAAAAAAAAAAAACAATTTGTCGCATATTTATTCTAAAATTTCTATATAAAATAAACGGAATAACTTTTCAAAGTATATTTAATTCTTATACCAATTACAAAGGACTGTAATTTGTGATGTTACCCAGAACCAGTGGCGTACCCAGGGGGGGGGGGCCCTGGGGGCCAAAGCCCCCCCGAATATTTTCGATTTTTTATTTTATTTTTGTTTGGTTAGTATGTAATAAATGAATTTATAATATTTTTTTGATACTATAATTTTTCAAACTAATGATATATTAACTGAAATTGATGGAAACACTACCATAAAGACCATCAAATCCGCTAGATGCTATTCAAGATTACAACAAGGAACTTTTTCCAAACGTTTACATGTTTTACATTTACTGATAGTAATTCCTGTTACAACTGCTTCCGCGGAGAGAAGTTTTTCCACCCTAAAAAGAGTGGAAACTATTTAAGGAATTCTATGGGTGAAGTTAGACTTGGTGCTCTAGCTCTTGCATCAGTGTATCGAGAAAAGCAGGGACCGAAAATAACAGTTTTTTCAAACTTTTAACAAAAAAAAAGCAATTAGAAGTAAATGTCGGAAAACTGTTTCAAGCATACCATTTGATCCTTATGAACTAGTCTATAATAAAAGCATTGCTTTTAAAATTTTGATTTTAATTTTTTTAGCAAAAATAAAAGTTTTTTTGATTTTATTTTTTGAGCAAAAATAAAAAATATTTTTGATTTTTATTTTTTCGAACAAAAATAGAGTTATTTTTGATTTTGATTTTTTCGAGCAAAAATAAAAGTTATTTT
>JAEKOY010000802.1:0-18610 GCA_021234595.1 Delia radicum | reverse complement strand
AGTTAAGGCATGTCACCGTCATTGTGAAGAACATGCCACCCTACTTGACAAGCAACTTAGCTTGTCACTTATTCTTTTTATGTCGCAATATCGTATTGCATTTACTTTTCGGTCACAAACCCCCATTGCGTTCATCCAACCTTTTTAATTGTTTTGGGTGTCAGTTTCGACACACAAACATTTAATGATAACGCTTTCATTGCATTTTTCCCTAAGTCATTGCACTTAAAACGTTCACAATTTATTATTGTGAAACAAATGCACTTGAACATTATTTATGTTTGCTTCAGCATTTTTTCGGGTTTGTTTAACGTAGCATTTTTTTTGTGTTCCTCTGTTGCTGAGGAAAGTGTTTTGGCTTTATTTAGTAATGTAAAGCAAAATTTACTTTAGTTTTTAAACAGACTCAAGCCTACATAGTAGGAAAAAAGAATTAAATAAAATAATTATAATCTTAATATGAATTGTAACTTACGTTGTAGATCATAAATTGAAATTAATAAATGACTAAACATAAAACAAACTTAAAATAATTTATTGAAGAATAAATAAAAGGTGAAGTAATAGTAAATTAACTGGCGCCCAACTCGGCTTAAACGAACATTCTAAGTGAATAAAAAATCCTTATAAAAAGGATACAAACCAAAAAAAAAACTAAATCTAAAATACGAATCTTCATAATAAATCAAACGAAGAAAAAATCCTGTTGGAATAAAAAACTTTAACTTTTGAAAAAAACCTACAAACTTTAAGTGAATAAACCCATCTAAGCGATCATTGCCTGTTGACTACAAATCAACTTATAGAACTAAAATCAACTTTAAAAAGCAACTCAACTGTAACACCAACTCTAAAAGCAACTCAACTGTAACACCAACTCTAAAAAAAAATCAACTTTAAAAGCAACTCAACTTTAACACCAACTCTAAAAAAAATCAACTATCAACTTTAACATCAACTCCTAAATCAACATGGTATCGAGGCTGATTCCTTTGTGAGTAGTTATAATTATTATAAGTAAAATTGTTTAAATAAATTAAGTAGCAAAACGGGTATTATGATTTTTCTTTTTTTGTAATTGCAAAACCTTTATCTTTGAGTTCTAAGTAAAAATTGAAAGAATAGAGAGAATTTTTTTTTAGAGCTCCTATTGAAACTGCTCGTCCAACTAGATGCAGACAGACGAGACTGAGCAACTTTTATCTAGACTTACGCATTTAACCATTTCCGAACCGCGCATAGATACCAATATGAACGCAGAAACCGTTAGAACTCTCCTCGAAACAGCCATTGTTCAGGCCACAGACCGAACTAGGCAGGAGTTCCAAGCTACTATCGATCAGCTTAGTAATAGACTTGGAGCCCTTGAACCTACCGCTTCAGTTGTCGAACATAGACCTATCGAGATCATTGCAGGTGTCCAATGCAACGAGACATTGGATATCATAAAATCGGTTCCTGAATTCGGGGGTGATGCCAATAAGTACGTCTCTTGGCGACAAGCTGCAATTACGGCCCACAAACTCTTCGAGCCCTTTGCAGGGAGTTCAAAATACTATCAAGCAGTTGCAATACTGCGCAATAAAATTATCGGAAATGCCGATTCAGTGCTTAGCACTTATAACACGGTATTAAATTTCCAGGCTATAATGGAACGACTAGATTTCGCATATTCTGACAAAAAGTCAATCTATACTTTGGAGCAAGAGCTCTCAACGTTGCGGCAAGGCCAAAATACTCTACTTCAGTTTTACGACAAAGTAGAACATAAGTTAACGGCCATAGTGAATAAAGTTTTAATGTCACATCAGAGTGACCCTTCTTTGTTAACTTCACTCAATCAGAAGTATCGGCAAGATGCACTCCGCGTCTTCATTTCGGGACTTCGTAAACCCCTATGCACAACTCTATTTTCATGCAAACCTATCGATTTACCTTCAGCCCTGGTAATGGCTCAAGAACTTGAGACTAACCAGAACAGGTATCACTTCGCTGAAATTTACAGCAATGGGTTGAACAGAGATTTCTCTGTACAACAGCAACCCCAGAGAACACCCTACAGTCAGAACCAAAGGAATGGTATTAACAGACCATTTAACGGGGATAACTACCAACCTCGTCCGCAACAACCCCATTACCAAACAAACTCCAATCGAAATGTCAGACCCTCCTCAAATTCCAAATTTCAAACGTTTACTCTCCCTCAAACCAACCAACAAACTTTCGCGTCACGACCACACAACCATGCATTGGACACGGACGTTAGCATGAGAACGGTCCGTACAAATAATTTCCCACAACCATTTAAGAGGAATCCAGAATCAGGTAGATTCAACGGTAATAAATTTCAGAGAATCAATCACCTAAATGAGCAACCTCTTATCGATGGCGAATATCATGGGCAAGCGGGAATAATATCCGAGGTACTAGACGACGAATTTAATGATAATATTAATTTTTTAGAGGAAGTTCCGTCCTCCCCTACGTCGAACGAACAATAGGCGGACGGTCTATCAAACTTTTAGTTGACACAGGTGCCACTAAAAGCTATATAAAAATCTGCGACAAACTTAAAGGTATAAAACAATTATCCCAACCCTTCTTAGTTAAATCAATTCATGGAGCAACGGAAATTAACCACGGAACCCTTGTAAATGTCCTTAACACTACCGAAACCTTTTATTTACTCCATAACCTACCCTATTTTGACGGTATAATAGGCTTCAGTTCGATAAAGGCCGCAAACGCAATAATAGACACGGGTAGAGACACTATTTTTTTCGACGGTGGTCAAATAGGGCTAAAATATTTAAATTTAGACTTAGTAAATTCACTCTCTCTCCGAACAAAATTCCCTCGGATATTGAAGAATCTTTTTTTAAAATGATCCATGAAAATGACAGTGTTTTCGCAAATCCCGACGAAGCACTGCCATTCAACACCAATATCTCGGCCACTATAAGAACAAAGGACCAAGAACCTGTCTATTCCAGGTATCAGGCTTACCCAATGTCTATGGTCGAGTTCGTAAATAGCGAGGTTCATAAACTTCTAAAAGATGGCATTATCAGACCTTCACGGTCACCGTACAACAGCCCCGTTTGGGTTGTTGACAAAAAAGGCATTGATGAGCTCGGTAAACCTAACAAACGCCTTGTATTCGATTATACAAAATTAAACTCGAAAACCGTGTCTGACAAATACCCCATTCCAGACCCATCTATCATCTTGGCTAACCTTGGAAGAGCTAAATTCTTCACAACTCTGGATTTGAAAAGCGGGTTCCATCAAATAAATCTCATCGAACGTGATCGCGAAAAGACTGCGTTTAGCGTAAATAACGGTAAATACGAATTCTGTCGGTTACCGTTCGGATTGAAAAATGCACCCAGCATCTTTCAGCGAGCTATCGATGATGTTTTAAGAAAGGAAATCGGTAATACCTGCCACGTCTATATAGACGACATCATTATATTTTCTGACTCTGAGCAGAATCATATAAATGATATCGACAGGATATTACGAAAACTTTATGAGGCTAATATGAGGGTCTCCCTGGACAAATCTAAATTCTTCAAAACTTCTGTTGAATTTTTAGGATTCGTCGTCACCACCAATGGCATAAAAACCTGCCCAAGCAAGGTTGCCGCTATCCTCAATTACGAACCTCCAAGAACTTTAAGGGGCCTTAGATCATTCCTAGGACTTGCGGGTTACTATAGAAGATTCGTAAGGGACTACGCAGCCATTGCAAAACCCCTCACCAAATTGTTGCGAGGTGATAATGGCCATATTAGCACTCGGCAGTCAAAAAACGTACAAATAACGTTAGACGACGAAGCCCTATCAGCTTTTAATAAACTAAAGAAGCTTCTCGCTTCAGAGGACATATTACTCCTCTACCCAAATTTTGCCAAACCTTTTGACTTGACAACTGATGCCTCTTCTCACGCCATCGGCGCCGTCCTTTCACAAGAAGGACGCCCCATTACAATGATTTCGCGTACCCTTTCAGCCACTGAAGAGCACTATGCCACCAACGAAAGGGAGCTCCTGGCCATCGTATGGGCCCTGAAAACACTCCGCCATTATCTTTACGGTGTGAACCAGCTGAACATATTCACTGACCATCAACCTCTAACCTTCGCCGTTTCTGAACGAAACCCTAACTCGAAAATTAAGCGTTGGAAAGCTTTTATAGAAGAGTTTTCACCTAGGTTTTATTATAAACCAGGTAAGGATAATGTTGTTGCGGATGCCCTCTCAAGGCAGTTTCTCAATATTGTCACTGATACTTCCTCGCAATCTTCATTACAAGTCTGTAATAGCGAAATCTCCCTAACCGCGGTAATCCCAGCGGTAGAAAATCCGATAAATTGTTTTAGAAACCAGATAATAATTGTTCAAGGTGCTGAGTCTAAACGAGAAACAAAATTCTTTTCCGAGACCGTATTCGTCATTATATTTCATTCATAAGTATTGATGAACTCCCCACCACAATTAAGAACGTGGTGAACCCACAAGTAGTTAATGGAATTCACTGTGATATTCATACATTGGGACAAATACAGCATGATTTGGTAACGAATTTCCCCTCGGTTAAGTTTAAATATGCGAATAAACAAGTCACCGACGTCTTCAACCTTGATGATCAAAACGAAATTTTACTTAACGAACACACTAGAGCTCACCGTTCCCCAGCGGAAAATGTTAAACAAATCCTCCGCGACTACTATTTCCCAAACATCAGGAAAAAGGCTAAACAAATAACCCTAAATTGTGAAACATGCAGACAAGCAAAGTACTGCAGACATCCAAAAAGCCATGAAATAGGTCCAACGCCCATCCCATCCTCATCGGGTGAGATTTTACACGTGGATATCTACAACACAGAAAGAAAACTATTCTTGACGTGCGTAGACAAATTTTCCAAATTGCAATAGTTAAGAACATAGCCTCAAGGGCTATTATAGACATTAAGCCAGCCCTTATGGAAATTTTGAATTTTTCACTACTAGAACAATAAGTATGCGACAACCGAAAAGCCCTCGTTTCTAACCGCATTAAGATACTTGCAAAAGATCATTTTGGAGCAAATATTTCATAACACCACCAATGCAACAGTACCTTCAAATGGTCAGGTCGAACGCTTTCACAGCACCCTCACGGAAATTGCCAGGTGTCTGAAAATTGACGACCCAATGGCCGACCCTTTGGAGACAATACTTTTGGCAACGGCAAAATATAATAGGACAATTCACTCCACCACTGGAGCAAGGCCAATTGACATAATCCATTCTGCCTCAGAGGATCTTAGGAAATCAGTACACCTTAGACTCACTGACAAACAAAAGAGCGATCTGACTTATCACAATAGAAATAGAACCTACAAAACGTACAACCCTGGTGATACAGTATTCATTAAGAGAAACAAGCGTTTAGGTAACAAGTTTTCGAAAAATCTATAACAAAAATTAGTACAAGAAGATTTAGGAACCACTCTAAAAATCGACAATAAAATAGTTCATAAGGATAACATACGATTCCTTATTACAGAATCCTAATTTTGTGGACCAACATCCCAACTTAAATTCCACCATTTATGACTACAGGCTCCTCTCACTATATCCCAGTTGCAGATGGGCCGGTTGCTATTTTTGAGAACTATAAAACCCTGGCATCACGTGACCAACCTAACCAATTTTATATCATCATTAAAGAGACGACAACCTTTCACAAATTTTGCCCCAACTCCCATATGAGAAAGTTACTGCTATCTGACGTTGACGAAATGGAAAAAATGTTGAACGCACTCTGGGTCCACCACAGCATGCACGAAGTCTAAATATAATCGGTACCGCCACTAAAGGGTTATTGGTGGCACACCAGATTATGACGACTTCAATGAAGTTCGCAACAAGCAGGGACGAACTAATTACTGCCAACACAAACAATTATAATAAACACTGAAACACAGGCACAGATCAACAACATAACTTCGTACCGTCCAACCTACTTCTTAAGGGAACAAAACAACGAGACCTTAACTCGGAAAATATATATGATTTGCTAAGCAGTAGGAACAGAGCGGTTTTAAGGGAACTCGATAGCCTATCGCTATCTATAGCCCTTGGCAAGGCTGACATCATTGAACCCTACACTACTTGATGCCCCAGAAATAAATTTCATACTAAATTCGGAAACAATTTGAACATTAGCACGAGGCGAAATTGTCGCCAACTCAAAACTAAAGATTTTGCAAAACACTGAAATTATTACCTTTTTATTAAATTCCCTATTATTAAGGCAACTATGCAATAAAAATTAATTTTTCCAGTAATACGTAACAATAAAATTCTGTCATTGGAATCAGCGTAGCAGCTAAGTGTATGAATAATTATATTATACTAAAAAATTGTACAAGAAAAGCCTTTTCTCCTCATTTTGTCAGCAACTAAGAAACACAAATGAATTCTGTCTTGAAAATTTACTAAACCAAAAATACGGGTCATTGCAACACGATTTCGGCCCACCGGCATACCAATCATTAACCCAATTGACGATGGTATCATCATCATAAATGACCAACCAGCAAACATTACAGACCAAGGCGAAATAAAAATCTCCCGAAGGGCACATTTTTAATTACCTTTGAACATGACCTCCTTATTAACAATACCAAATTAATTAACCTTAGGAAAACTGATTTCATAAGCCCCGAGATCCCGATCGCCCACTCCGTTAATCTTTCAAACCACATTCCCTTGTTGTCTCTCCCATATCTTCACGAGTTAAACATTGAGAACAGAGATACCATCTCCCAGCTTCATTCCAACGTAAAAAGCACTTACTATGCTGTAATTTCAGTTCATCAGTCATACTACTCGCACTCATAATCTCCCTTATCACATTTTTCTTAACAAAGAGACGGGCAAAAATTGACCTCATCAATGTGGTTCGTAGTGTCAGTCAGACAGGGACGTCTGAAACTTAAAAGGGGGAGTAGTTAAGGCATGTCACCGTCATTGTGAAGAACATGCCACCCTACTTGACAAGCAACTTAGCTTGTCACTTATTCTTTTTTATGTCGCAATATCGTATTGCATTTACTTTTCGGTCACAAACCCCCATTGCGTTCATCCAAACCTTTTTAATTGTTTTGGGTGTCAGTTTCGACACACAAACATTTAATGATAACGCTTTCATTGCATTTTTTTCCCTAAGTCATTGCACTTAAAACGTTCACAATTTATTATTGTGAAACAAAATGCACTTGAAACAGTATTTATGTTTGCTTCAGCATTTTTCGGGTTTGTTTAACGTAGCGATCTTTTTTTTGTGTTCCTCTGTTGCTGAGGAAAGTGTTTTGGCTTTATTTAATAATGTAAAGCAAAATTTACTTTAGTTTTTAAACAGACTCAAGCCTACATAGTAGGAAAAAAAGAAGTAAATAAAATAATATAATCTTAATATGAATTGTAACTTACGTTGTAGATCATAAATTGAAATTAATAAATGACTAAACATAAAACAAACTTTAAAATAATTTATTGAAGAATAAATAAAGGTGAAGTAATAGTAAATTAACTTACATATGAGTTTGAAATTAAAGATTATACATTGATCAAAAAATAATTGAAAACTGGTTTGATGTGCAAGATCCCCCTCTGGTGGATATTCAATACACGTTTTTTTTTTTTTTGTTTCTCTCTCATTTTTTATATTTTGTTAAGTTAGTTAACAAAACAGGAAAGTAAACTAGGCGGTACTCTGCCTTTTTTCACAAGTGTTGTTATAATTTTTATTAAAAATAAAAATTATGTTTTTTCGACCTTTAATTGTGCAATGAAAATGAAAATTATTCAGTTCGAGGCCATATACTCTATATTTCTTCTTAGGATATTGTCCTAACAAATAATCTATAGAGTTTTTGTTTTCAAATTATTATTTGAACCCTTTCAGGAATGTGTATGATAGATCTATTTCCGGGAATTTTCTAGGTTCCCATCATCAGAACACGTTTTGAAAGCGGTTAACAATCCCATGCCAAACCTCAAGCATTCATATGAACTAGTTTACTCACTACATGAGAACTAATATACATATGAGTTTGAAATTAAAGATTATAACCATTGATCAAAAAAATAATTGAAAACTTGTTTGATGTGCAAGATCCACCTCTGGTGGATATTCAATACACGTTTTTTTTTTTTGTTTCTCTCTCATTTTTATATTTTGTTAAGTTAGTTAACAAAACAGTGAAAGTAAACTAGGCGGTACTCTGCCTTTTTTCACAAGTTTGTTATACAAAACTTTACAAAATTTTAAGAAACATATTTTAAAGCAGCAGTTTTAATAATGCGTGGAGGCCTCCTTCTGTTTGAATCACATCGAAAATTCGATCAGTTATATTGTCTATCAGACTCCCGTTATAGATCTACATGCATCAATAACTGCTCCTTTTAGATAAAAAACGATTTCATATTGACGTTTTTCTGCGTAAACCCGACGGGTTAATACTCCCCATATATTCTCAATGGGGTTTTGATCCGGTGAACATGCGGGTCATTCTAATACTCTTATATTTTTGATGATAGACATTCCAACGTCTGCCCACTTACATGTACTGAGGCATTGTGTTGTTGGGAAATTAATGCTTCTTCGTTGCTATTTTCAATAAATGGATCATATTTCTCTACTCAGAAGAATTCATTCTAGTGCTGGGAAATGCCAAATCCTTCATATCGTCGAAACAAAAAGCGTCCCAAACCATTAAGGATCCACCTCCGAAATTTCTTTTTGTGAAATATCGTGTTTCTTTTCGTAGGTCCTCTCAATAGTTGTTAAAACCATCTGGACCATCAAGATTAAATCACCTTTCAGAGAAATTTATGTTTAAACAGTCCTAACAACAACAGCGATTATTGACTTACCTTTCTCCAGGTGGTTTATAAATTCCTTACTAGCAAATTCACATCGAGCAGTTTTGTGTCGGGGTAAAATCCTTGGCACAGGCATAAGCTTTTGCCGAGTAATTCTTCGCAATACTTTAAGATACTACTTATGGTTGATTTGGACACATTTACCTCATATTCATCGATTATCTGATTGAGACTCTTCATTGCGTTGCTGGCACAGTTGATTATTTTACGACCGTTTCCGATCAGAAAGCTTTTTTCGGGACGCCTGCTTTATTTTTATCATAAGCATTCGGATTATTTGCAAAATTTGTGACAACCACATGTAAAGGGTTCATTTTTCCAACAATTTCGCGAAAACTTAAGCCACTTTTCAAATGGGCTAAAATATGACCTTTTCAAAATCGCTTGGCTATGAACCACGCGGAATTTGGTTGCAATTGATTAAAATTGCATAATAACTAAAAATAATTCTTTAAGTTTTCTTTATTTGCTATTCTTCTTTCTTTACCGTTATATGTAATTATAGTTATGAAACACTAACAAAATATTATTACGCAAATTTTCTCTTAAATCGATTTAGTAATCTCTTAAATTGTACACAATAAGAGATCTGTTAATATTCTTAAAACAATGTGGAAGTTTTAAAAAAATGTTTGTAATATTAGAAAAAAATAGCAAAAAATCATTTGTATTTATAGTTATGCAACGCAGTGTATTAACGAATAATATTTGTCTGTGCTTCTTATGGTTTCTTATCATTTTCCTGACCTCTTATTATCTTTTGCATGTTTGAAATCATTATATATTGATCTTTAATTTCATATTGTATGACAATATTAAACTATTGAATTTAAATCTAATTTGAATGTTTATTTAATTCTTACTGGAGCTTTTAGAAAATGTTTAATCCTATAAAATTGTGTGGTTTTCAGTATTATTCTTAATCACACCTGATGGCTGTTTTCCACCCCTCCCCTTACTTATGCTGGTTGTAAAATCGTACTTATCTCTGATATTCTAACAAGGAAACTACATAATGGTGAATCCGCAGATTTTAATGAAATTGTTGTTAAGGACAAACAAATATTACACACATAGTATTTTTAGGTGGGCAAAAATAACAATATTTTTATATGAAAACATGTCTAAAATTTAAGAAATTCTGTTTTTTTGTACGCAGTGTTAAAGTACTAGTGAAAAAAATAATTGTGATACCCATATTGTCTATGATATGGTCACAGATTTGCCACTAATTTAAAATATGGGTTATAAAATCTCTTCGGGAAAACTCGTGTTAAAGCCAAACAAGTACGAAAATGAAAAAAAACATGCGTCTTAACTACCTTTCATTTGATACCCAACTTGTCTATAGTTTAGTCACTTAGAGAAAGAAATATATTAAAGAAATATATTTTAAAAAACCTTAAAATGGGTAACTTTTTAACCCCTATACTTGAGATTGCGCACCTAAAAAAAAATACATGTCTAATAGTTGTTTGTCGTTTACAACATATTCTACACACAGAGAATGAATTGGTTGGAATTCCATTGTAACCAACAAAATTTAATCATTATTCAATAATTTTAATTGTAAGTACTTAAAATTCATCATCAGAATAAACAGAGTAAACAGAAAATATATAAAATTAATCAAAACACAGTCACATCATTCAAACTATTGGCTTTCCTTATCAATATTAAACAAATATTATCTTCTACATTACCTTTAATACCAACAACCACCACTTTTTGGAGATTTTATCCCTTGAATAAAATATTTGCAGCTAAAATCGAATATTACTTTCGACCTGCCAAAAAAACAATCACTCTATCTAAAATGTTTGTTTTCGTTACCAATTTTAAAATAATATAAAGTTTGTTAATAGTTTTGGTAACTCTAATAAAAAATTTAGATTAGCAACCCAATTTTGTTCTACATACAAATCTATTTTTAGACATTCGTATTTAACTTGAAAGAAAAAAAATATTCAAGGTTGAAATTTGAAATTCTGCTGACAAGCAGAGAAGTTAATCGGTTCGTTTCCAGTACGAGGCATAAGATTTTTTTTTAATCAAATAATTTGAAAATAATATATTAATTTTTTGTAGTTTGGTTTAATAAAATATTGAGATTAGCAACCGAATTTCTGTTGTACATAGGAATCTATTTTTAGACAAATATTAAAATTTGAAACTAGGAAATATTCAAGGTTGACGTTTAAAAAAGATACTTAAATTGGGTTTGAGCTTGGGGTAAAGTACTTGCCTGACAAACGGAAGATCGCCGGTTCGAACCCAGTTCAAGGCATAACATTTTTTATTAATAAAATAAATTTTGTTGATTGCATGTGAATCTATTTATAGAATATTATAATCTATAAACATAAAATATTGAATTTTTACAATAAAAATTCGAAAATTGTAAATAAATGTCGGTGGTTACAATAGTATTTAAATTGAATAAAACTATTTCTGTGTCTAGTTTCATTCATATCTGAGGATTCACCCCTGTGTAGTTTCCTTGTAAGTAAATCTTCTTGTATGTCAAAGTTTATTATTGCGAAAATTATAGTATTTATTATTATGTTGTTTTAAAAGCTTAACAGCATTGCTTATATTTATTTTAATTGCTTTAATAACATTAACATTTGTAATTAGTTTTATGCCTGCGTTCAATTATATTAAATAATTTATTATTGTTCAATGGTCGCCATAATTACAATAAAATTAATCCATTTATCTTAAAAAAGTTGTATTTTCAACTTAAGCAATGTAGGCAATGTTTTACGGAATATTTTCAAAATTTAGGTTGGATGAAGAAAAATTCAGCAAACGTTTTTGGAGCATATACAAATTTATAAAGAGGAGGAAAATACAATTCAGCTAATTTTTTTTATCAAGGCAGCTACTTTTCAACGTTATTCAGCAAAGCTTTATACATGCGAGCGATAGCTTAATTTTTCCAGTTGATAAATCATATGCTTTTAATAAAGTTTCCTTATGTTCGAAAGAAATTCAGCAACAATTTAACAAATTCTGCAAATTAAAATCAATAAAATTAGGGGTATGTGGTGTACCTTGAAACAATTGATATATATACAGCTATATCTATGCAGAAACGGAAACGGTAATAAAGGCCCAATTTAAGTGAGATATATATGTCTAAATATTTCTCGATAAAAACGGGAAGCTTGATTTTGCTTTTAGAGCCATGGCTTCTTGGCAAACCTTCTTAGAATTTGTCGTAGATTACGATTTTGACAACCGCTTGGTGATTTTTTTTTTAATCCATACAAATTGACCCCCTCTAATAGTCATACATAGCGTGATATAATTCGATGGAATTATAAATATATAATTTTATATGTAACGATATATATTCACATCTCATACGTATTTTTAATAAAATTTTTAATATGGCTCATTATATCATCATATCTTATGTTACATATAAGTTGATCTTCTTATCGCTTTATATATACTTGATATATCTAAATATGTCTAAATATAAGATCATATATACTTCAATGTATAATTATATATACGAATATATGATACAATAAAATCAAAAAATCATATATGCTTCAATGTATAATTATATATAGGTATATATGATACAATAAAATCAAACAAATTCCATCACTTTTATATATAATTTTATATTACTATATATAATAAATATATGTGTTAAAATTAAAAAGAAAAATTATATCATTTATATATAGTTATGTATAAACATATATGTAAGAGATTTGCAAAAAAAATCTTTCACTTTTAATATAATAATCAGAAAAGACAAAAAGAAAAATGCAATGTATTTAAAGCGAAAAGAACTTGAAGGTAGAACAATATTCTAACTAAATATATGAAAATATAGAAAGTCCGAAAAACCGATTTTTGTTTTTTTTAATGGAAAAATTAACACATTTTTGAATAATTAGCATTAGTGTCCGACCGAACTCATTTTTTCGGCGGAAGCCGAAGCCGAAGCCGAACTTCGGCCATAATAGCATGTTCGGCCGAAGCCGAGGCCGAAGCCGAACTTTTTGTTTTAATAAAAAAAAATATAAATTGTTTTTTTAGATCAATAAATTTAAACCAAAAAGTTATTAAACATAACAAAATACAAATTTATAGGTTTTTTTTTTTAAAAACTCATATTTGGAAAGAAATTGTACTATTTTATGTACAAAAAAAGAATAAAATATTTGTACTATATTTTATAGTCAAAGAAAAATAGTTGATCGATTTTTAAGTCGATATAGAAAAATAAACTTAAACTTAAACTTTAATATTTAATATTTAATTAAAAAGTTTGATATTGTAATGACAGAAACGCAATTTTCCGCATTCACACTATGTGAATTGCTTCGTCTATCAGAATACAGCTGTCCGGCTGCGCTAAAAAGCTGTTCGCTAGCTAGACTAGTTGGTGGGGCTGATAAATATTTTATTGCTAGAGCTTTATATTTGTAAATGGACTTGAATTCCAATACTCAAATATATTTATATTCGGGACTTAAAGACTCCGTAATAAACATTTTAATTTCTTTTTCAATAAAATGTTCGTTTGGTTCTGCTACTTCTAAGTCTGGTACTGCATCATGTCTATCCCAATTGATGAACCTGTTATTCTCTTTTTAGGATTATTAACCACTCGATTTTTGTTTTTTTTTTATTTAATTATATCGCATTAAATTTTATTATTTGCTTATAAGTCTTGTAGGTATATTTCTGGAAATTTTTTTTTAAACTCTTTCGGCTTTTTGAAATTTTTTCACACATATTTTAATTTAAATATCGTTGTTTTTTGGATATTCTATCATATTCATATTTGGATATTCTATCATATTCAAAATTAAATATAACGACAGTTGTTATTTATTTGTGCTTTTTATAAATAATCATAAAAAGTTCGGTAGTTCGGCCAAATTCGGCCAAAATTTGGCCGAACACCGAACTTGGCCGAACTTCACCTTTTGGCCGTACTCCGAAGCCGAAGCCGAGTACTCGGTCGGACACTAATTAGCATACTACAGCTCTTCTCAATAAACACAGTTTGTTGGTATATATGTATGTTGTATTTACAAACATGTACTGACATACATAGTATATCGACATGTAAAATTGTTGTTTCTCAAATAGTTTGATTTTACAATTAGGGTTTTGCAGACAAAAAGTTTCTCATAGAGTTTATTTTGTTCTGTTGTATGTAATGTCTCGGTTTGAGTTAAGCCAAATATCTTGCTCTATTGCAGACAACTGAAGATTTGGGTGATGCCAATGAATCAATTCTATTGCCTATCATTAAATCATCCAATTTTTGAAAAGCAAAAAAAAAAACTATTGTAAGAATGCAAAGTTAAAAACTTATAAAAGCTACACTAAGTAAGAACACGGTTCAAAGTTAATGGAGTAAATATTATTTATGAGTAAAAAATAATTTCAAGTCAGAAGATCGTAAAAAAGCTATGACAATCCCAAGAAAACGCTGTTTTAAAACTCAAAATCGGGCAATCCAAAAAACTTAAAAAACACAAAGTAAATTTTCTTCTCTGATTATTAAATATATGGTACATATAAAGTTATATCAAGTTGTATCAAATTATATATAACTTGATCAAATTAGATAGACCAATTTTTCGGATCAAATTCTATCAGATGATATCCTATGGGATCACATGGGATAAGGTTATGTATGCCATTTTCGGATCAGCTTAGATATAACTATATATACACCCATATATACCCATATCGAAACTTTTTTCATCGGTTATTTTCTAATTGAGTGGTAATTTTAAGTATTTTTATATAAAAGTGGACTTCAAAAAATTTTTTTGCAATCCATTGTTAAGCTTATTTTTACACACAGAGAAATTTTTGACATTTGCCAACAAAATTTGGTTACTACAACTGAAAACGATTGGTACAACTGAATATTGTTGTCACTACAAAATTCGGTTAATACAACTGAGTTTTAGTTAAAATACTCAAAATATTAAAAAAAAAAAACAAACATACATTTGAATATGGTTGTACTAAACGAAATTAGTGATTGTTGCCACCAAAATACAATTTTAAATTCCGTTGGCACTTTATTTTTCTGGTGTGTACATGAAATTATGGTTTAGCTTAGCTTTATTGCAATTAAGTAGCATTATAATGCTTCTTTCTTAGTTAAGATTTTTTATTCAGCTACGTTTTTGTATATTTTTCTAAACTTTCTTTCCTTAAAACTCTTGTAATTAAGTATTCTTTGTTAAAATGGTATTGTAGCTAGATGTTTTGTATAATTCAGCTATAATTTTTTTTTTTAAATTCAGTTTATATTAGAAATTCCAAGATTTAATTTGTGCAATTCAGCACAAATTTAACGTTTGTTAAAGATTTTTCTAAATATTTTTATATGTTTTCTTTTGCTTAAATTTTTTGCTTTTTTAGCGAAAATTTTGATTGTTTTATTTATTTTTAAACTGCTGAATATAACTATATTACAATTAGAATATGTAAGTAAAGACCACTGCAAATGTAGTTAAAAACAAATAAAATTTCACTTAAAGAAATGACGACTTACATTTCACTTAATTCAACTAGCATTGTCATTTGTTTTTTTAATGTTCCAAAAATGAACCACAATTGTAGTAAAAATTAACCACAAGGTAGTAAAAAATAAACAAACATTTACTTTGTTTGTAAGGTATTTCCTTTGGGCTAATTGGTCAATTGTCTGATAATTAAATTAAAATAAAAAACAATTTATTTCATTTTTCAATCGACGTTTCTTTGGCTTATTTCCAATTTCTTCAGGAGTTTTATTATTAAATTGATTTTATTTACATTGTCAGAAAATATCATTAAATTAAAATTAAAAACGGCACTTCACGACACAAAATTAATAATATTAAAAAATATTTACGACACAACAATTATATCACAGTATAAACTATCTTATTGGAATCGCAGAGCTTTACTCATTTACTTTACATTTACTTTTTTCTTTCTTTAATAATAATAAACTACTGTAAAAATGAATGTAAAATCATAAAACAGTCATGTGATGTGGTTTGTTTCTTTAAATGAACTACAAGGTTATTAAAAAAACTAAATTTGTTCTACAAATGACTGACATTTACATTAAATAAAGAAATTGTATTACAACCCAAATAACTACATATTTTTAAAGCAGAAGTTCCCTGAGTGTACTACTTAACTGTAATCTTACTCGTACTTTTAACCCTATTCAGAGCTACAGGAAAATTTATTTAGCTCTTAAATAAACAACACAGGATTTATATGTTTGTATTATTAAACTATTGAATTTATTAATTTATATCTTTTTCATATTTTTCTATAATTAATTACTTATGATCCTAAATCCCTTTTTGTATTACATAAAACTTCCATGTCCAGAAGCCTATTTAATTACAAATTATCATAAAATCTATGAAAAATTGAAAAAAATAAGCAATTTAATTATTTTATAATTACAATCAAAGGAAATATTCCTTAACGTAACATTATGGTCAAAGAAGCAAAGACAAATTAATTGAAATGCAGAGAGTTTGTGTTCGCAAACTAAATGCCAGGAAATGAGTTATAATGAACAACAAAACGTCTATTAATTTATAGTTACTATAAATAGCATAGTTATTATGTTAACGTGTCTATTTATTATCGATAAATGATAATACGCTAAAGGAGGTCGTCCTTATTTTTTTTTTTTATAATTTTCCAATAGAAAATCTACTAATGAAAAAAACTGGCCTACATCATCATCATTAAGCATGAAACTGGATAAATTGAACCGGATTGGGTGATAGATATAATTTTGTGTTAATCATTAGGAAGAAGTTTATAGGCAATAATAATAATAATAGCTTTTGATATACAATATAGTTGTTACCACTACATAAACATATTGCCTCTTTATTAATAAAAAAAGATAAAGTAATGACTAGGGTAACCAAAAAACAGCCCTAAAAATTGTGTGTTTAAGCTCTTAGAAAAAGCTCGACAAACAATTAATAAAACATTAAAATGAAAACAAAAAAAAAAATAGTTAAAAAAGTCTACCGTTAAATTTAATAATTTTTTTTTTATTAAAATCGTTACCACAAATAAAATTTGTTCCTTGGAACTTCGTCAGTCAAACAAAGTTGCAGTAGAGAAGCATCTTTTTATGCTTTAAAGTTCCAATTAGTTTAAAAATATTTTGATGACGCAATTTGTTGTGCCCTATATCACATGTAGCATTAAATTTTCATCTTTCAATTAAAAAAAAAACTTCTAAATACACTCAGGGAAAAAAGTTTCATCATATTGATGCCATTATCATCATATTTATGAAGTTTTCATAAATATGATGACAAATGTATGACAAATGTTTCATAGAAATTTATCATTTCATAAAGAAGTTTCATAAACGTTGTGAAAATAAGGCTTTTTGTTGAAATTTTTATATTTTTTTTTTATTAATTTCGCAAATATTATTTGCAATTTAGACTTTTTAAAACTTTAAAAAACTACCAGAAGTTATTTGAAATTCTAAAACATGAATTAACCCTAATGGCCTAAGATGTTTTGCAATGAAATTTATACCACTTGTTCGACGCGAAAATAAACCATATGTTGTTCTAGAAAAATTTGTTCGTTACCTATTTTAGACGATATGGTCCAAAATAGGTTTAGAGCAAATCTCGGAAACTAATAATTAAAAATTATTAAGTTAATGCGTAAATTATTCCTCTTAATAAGATATAATTATATTCCAAAAATTACTCTTTTGTGTTTTACTTAAGACGTTATGGCGATTTTCGTTTTTCGAAAAACGCGAAATTCAGCGAAACGAAGCTAAACTTTAACATATCGCTTATTTACTTCAAGACTGTCATAAGTCAAAAAATGCGATTTTTGAGTCAATGATGCAGATTTATTAGTTAGTTTATATATTGTTCAAATTTCATATTAGTATCATGTACATATACTTTTGAGATACAGGATAATATTTTTATTTTTTCTTTAAAGTGGGTGCAAAGAGTATATACTTCATAGAGAAACTGTCTACTCATGGGTCTCTCGATAAGAGAGACACACAAAAAATTGCTTCAAAAACTATTTTGTAAATTTATTTTTCTATCGAAATATTTCATTTGAGGCATTATGACAAATTTAAAATATCCGACCTCGAGGCGCTCTTGTCGGTTAGAGTGTTAAATATAAGTTAATGTGATTTTAATTTTACATAAAATTTTTTGAAACTTTTCATAATAAATTTTTATCGTTGATCTATAAATTTATGTGTGAGATTTTATTTGTTCGGTTTTAGATCATGACAAATTTTTCTCTAAATTAACAGAAAAATTATAATTTTTATATGATAATTTACTTTGACTATTAAAAAAAACACAGAAAAAGTTATTAGACACTAGCATGAATGGAATGCATTTTCTGACCCACTACGGTCTTCATCAACATTCTTCGTGCCATTTTAGTGTTAATCGTAAATATCATCTATTTACTCACATGTTAAAGAAATTGCTCGACATATGTGTTACTGAAAAATCTTTAATGTTTGTTGATATGCTTTGCTAATGTAGAAGGATAGTATATGATGATATTAGAGAAAAGAACTGCCATTTAAGTTTTAAACTGAAAGTTAAACTGGCAACTATGATAATGACTAGAGAAAA
>JAEKOY010000801.1:0-18617 GCA_021234595.1 Delia radicum | reverse complement strand
AACTTGAAGGGAGATGATACCCGGCTGGGTGATCCCTTTTTAAGATTTAAATTATATTATTATAAAGGAGGGTCCACAACAGACAAAAAGTCTAATTATGTCCACACCCTTTTATTGGATTATAAAATACTTTATCAACCCACAAGAGCCTTAAGTCTACTTGTGTTTTAAATAAAGTATTGTTGTTGTGTTTTTTTTGTTAAGAAAAGACAAGACGTCCGCTTAATTTTTAAAATAAGTCTTTATTCTTTTCTATTTAAACAACGAATGAATCTTAAAACTAGTTGTACAAAATATCAAGCCTATGCAATGCCAAAAATTATAGTATTTAACTCTCTTTTTCTCTTTTTAGTTCCAGGTTTAGAACAATAATCTTTTCCAGCATAGTTGCATATTAAAGGTATTATTATTAACGTCTTTAATTATTGCAACTATTATTCGATTAAAAATTATCAATCGTAAAATAAAATGATTAAAATAGTAAAATTAAATGTAAAAAAAATAAATATATAAATGATAAATTATCAATAAACAAACATAACATAAAACAAGGCAAAGTCAATATTACAATAATTATAAAAGACAAAATACGTAAATACATAATTATATTACGGGCGTTACAACCTCCCCCTCTGTTGCTGAAGACGTCCCGGCGATGCAACAGAACTATAGTTTGATTTTACTTTCTAGGTCTTAAGTTTCTTGACATTATGGTTTTTCATGTGTGTATCAAGTGTTACATTAAAATTAGTTTGTTGCGTTTCATACGTGTTAGTTGCTTGAGTTTCATTTAATTGTTTCTTAGGTCTACCACGACTTCTCATGGATATACAGGCATAGCTTGCGTACCACTGTAGGGTGTAAGTGCCGATACGTGATGAGTAGCAATAGGAATGTCGGTTTGTTGTTCCGATGCCAACGACGTAACATGATGAACCTTTTTTAGATAGTGATTATGTACGGGCCATCCCTTTTGGGAACGAATTTGATGTTATATTGTCCTTTGCTTTACTAAGAATGTGAGTGCTTACTAAGACCTTATCGCCAATATTAAGTTGTAATTGGGGTCTTCTTTTTAAATCTGCATATATTTTATTACGATCCTACATTTTCTCTTCAGCTTCCTTTGCATCTTAAGGGTTTCTGCCAATCGAATAAGATGTGGGGGTGATTTGGGGAATGAAATTTTCTGCTTCCACTATAGCTTTCAAATCATGGTGGGCTTCTAGAGGACTTCGTAATTCTCTTCCAAAAGTGAGATATGCTGCTGAGAATCCAGTACTTTCGCACTTAGCGCTATTCATAGCAAAACGAATCATCGGGAGTTTTAAATTCCATTCAGTGTGATGTTTGCCAACACATATTGCCAACTGAGTCTTTAAATCCCTATTTTTACGCTCCACGGGGTTAGCCTCAGGGTGATATACTGGGGTAAAGGATTGCTCAATATCTAAGCAATAGGCAAGTTTTTGCATAATTGATGAGATAAATTGGCAACCATTATCAGTGTGAATACGTCTTGGTATACCATATCTAAGCAAAATTTCATTTAGAATTATTAAAGCACAATTTTCTGCTGTAGCTTCTCTCATAGAAAATAGTTCAACCCATCTGCTGCATAAATCTTCAACAACTAAAATCCATTGCAACCCTTCTTTTGTTTTTGGAAGAGGGCCAAAAAGATCTATGGCAATTATTTCAAACCGTTTATTACTGGTAACTGTTTGTAGTAGACCGGCTGGTTTAAGATTTGTGGGTTTATAACGTTTACACGCGAGACAGGATTTCAAATATTCGCCAATTTCCTTTCTCATACCAGGCCAATAATAATGAGGTGTGATGCGATTTATGGTTCTGTCAAGTCCATAATGTCCAGACATCGGGGTCATCGTGAAATTTGGAAATTATGTAACTTCTCATATTTTGAGGCACAACAAGCTGACCGTTTCTCTGAATCTCTGTCAGCACAAAAACGATAAAGTACTCCATCAATCATAACATAGCCGCGTTGAGTATAACGTGAGACATTTTATCGTCTTTTTCAAAGGAATCAATAATCTTTTTTATGTCAAACGTCTTCTAACTGTTCTTTGCGGAAATCTTCTGCACCTTTACGTGGAAAATCAATTTGAATCGAATTACATTCACAAGCAATTGTATGTTTATCATCATCACAAGGTGGTCGAGATAGCATATCTGCCACTATATTTCGTTTTCCAGGTGTGTAATCAAATTGAATGTTAAATGTTTGTAGTTGAAGAGCCCAGCGGGCTAGGCGACCTGTAGGTGATTTTAATCCAAAAAGCCATTTAAGTGGTTGATGGTCCGTCAGGACGGTAACTTCTGCTCCTTCAATATAGCCTCTGAATTTGTTTACGGCCCAAACAACTGCTAAAGCTTCTCTTTCTGTAGTTGAGTAATTCCTTTCTGCGGGCAGTAGAAGGCGGCTCGCATATTCAATGGGGTGCTCTTCATCTTTCTCCCCCTGGATCAACACAGCTCCCAAAGCATAACTACTGGCATCTGATTTGATAAAAAATGGTTTATCAACATTTACTTGTTGAAGTATTGGTGGTGATGCTAAAAGGTTCTTAAGTTTTTCAAACGCGTTTTGCTGTTCTTTGGCCCACATCCACTTTACGTTCTTTTTTGTAAGCAGTGATAATGGCTTTGCTACTTCAGCAAAATTTGGTATAAATCTGCGGTACCATGAACAAGTTTGAAGAAACGATATTAATTGTTTTAAATTGTGTGGTCTTTGACGTTTTAAAATAGCTTCCGTCTTCTCGGGGTCAGGAACTAAACCATTTTGTTGTAAGTATATGACCAAGATATTTTACACTTGGTGTGCAAAAAGAACATTTGCTTCTATTTACTGAAACCCGAAATCTTTTATTCTTTTAAATGTAGTTTTTTAAATCCGATATGTGTGATTCAAAATTTTGCGAACACACAATAATATCATCTAAATAAGCGAGTATTAAAATTTGTGGTAGCCCATTTCTAAACTTATCTACCAATCTTTGGAATGTGGCCGGGGCGTTTTTTAGCCCGAACGGCATCCGGTTGAAAACGTATATACCAAATGGTGTTGTGAAAGCGGTTTTATCTTTGTCCTTTTCGGCCATTTTAATTTGCCAATAACCTGCTTTCAAATCAATTGTAGACATGTATGGTGTAGCCTTTGCCGCATGTAGTAAGTCGTCCATTCTAGGAAGGGGATAACTATCCGTAGTTGTAATTTTGTTTAACTTGCGATAATCTACGCAAACACGTACACTACCTCCCTTTTTAGGAACTAAGACAACAGGAAAAGCCCATGGCGACTCTTTTTCTTCAATTATTCCTTTATCCATCATATCATCTAACTCAAGTTTCAGTTTGTTTTTCATAACTGGAGATATGCGGTAGGGTGCACAAGCAATAGGCTCACTTGAGGTTGTTTTTATAACATGTTCCACATGTGGTATAGGTTTTAAAATTTCGTTAAATACGTCGCTTTCATTTTGTAATAATTTGTCTAAAGTACTTTTCTGACTTTCAGATAAATGAGTGGCTTCATTTTCACGTAATTTAACTTCAATCATATTTAATGAGATTGGTATGAAATCATTATCCGCTCCATTATCCGAAATTTTTACTTTTTTGATTGGAGGGAATAGATCATTCTGCTCAGGAGTTTGAAAACTCTCTGGTAGACAATTTTTAAACATTTTATTAATGAATCCTGGTGAATAGTCGTTATTAAAACTTGTATTTGTTTTTGGTGTTTTACAGCCATCTGTGTTTGTTGCATTAATACTTTCAAACCAATTTGTAAATGAGTTAATATCATCATAATTTATCTTTTGAATTTCATCATGAATTTCTAAATTTGTTTTTGATAAGTTTATTGTACTATCAACAACAGGACTTTGCATTTTTAAATTCAAAAATTGTGTTAGGGTCATCTTTGTAAAACCAAGTACGTTGAGAAATATCCAAAACAATGCCGGATTGTTCAAGAAAATCAATACCGATTAACGTGCGATTATTTCTTGCCTTTGGCAAACATATAAATCGAATACGCTTAAAGCGTTTACCAACTATGATATCGACAATAGTCGAATAAACAGTTTCATATTTCACTATACCATCAGCTAATGTGATTTCTGCTGTTACTTTTTGAAATTCAACCCCTTTTTGTTTCAATTTTAAAAATAATGTATTTCCAGCTACGCTGGTACGGGCGGCCGTATCAAAATATGCCTCCCCGTTAAGACCATTTACGTTAATATTTACGGTTGGTACGTTTCTTCCTACTAAACTTGTATGTAAGGAGTTAAAGTCTAGTTTTTGTGGACTACTAATTACTTTTTTACCATTGCAAGTGGGACAATTGGATCTATAATAACCAGCTGCGCCGCAGCCGTAGCAATTTAAAGTTGATTCTTGAACCTTAGGAGCACCTTTTCTTTCAGCCTCTATACGTTTAAAACATGTTTCCGCTGTGTGATTACGTTTTCTACAGAAAGAACAACGAACAGACTTATCATGATTACTAGTCGGCTTTGGAAACTTTTCCTCATTTTCATTTAAAAGCAATTCAACTTCACGAGCTTTTTGAAGTAAATCCTGAAAATTTTTAACGGATTCTCGCGGAACTTTTTCACGAATGGACAACAAAAGTTGAGAGAAAACCATATCTAGCATAACCTTATCAGATAGTTTTTCATCAAGTTGAGCAAAAAGACGTCGCTTTTTACATATGAAATTATCAGTTGACTCATTTAACCTTTGCTTTTCTTGAAAAATCTCACTATATATTCGCCAGTCCGGCTTTGGTGGAGAAAAAGCTTTCTTCAATAAATCAATAGCGTCATCAAAGCTTTGCGCTTCCTGTTTAACCCCTTGCCACCACGAAGAAGCATAGCCTTCAAGCAAAAGTGGTAAACTAGTAAGTGCATTTCGGTCAGAAACGTTTTCTGCGTCTTTAAAAAACCATAATCGTAGCTATAAAATCGGCAACCTTTGTTGTATTTTTACCACCGTTAAAACGCGCGCTACATGTACTGAATGTGCCTCTATTAACTCTTCCTATATTCAAACTACCAATTAAGTCCATAAACTGATCTTGGGAAAGAGTAACATTTACTGGACTAGGATTTGTATCATTCCCCAGTGGCAGTCGCTTGACCAGAGCTTTGGCTTCCAGATGCTTGCATGCTGTTTGAAGTGGTTCTTTTCATTTTTAAATAAAAATAAAGTAAAAAATAATTATTGATCTGGTCACCCCAAAATCAAATTAATTTTCAAATGCAGTTTACGTATATAAATTTTTAAGAGCTATTACAGCTTTCAATTATTTTCCATAATAAGTTAAGAGAATAGCTTTCAAATTAATTACAACCCGAAAGAAACTCTCTTACAATGCAACAACAATTATAACGCAAAGCAACAACACAAAACCCTTTGTTAATATTTAAAACAAATAAAATAATAATTTGTATGTTATTTATCTAACGCAACAAAAGGGGGGATGTATTAACAATATTACAAAATAAAATCTGCTCTACTGTTGATCGTCGTTGTGACTGCACCAGTGATGTTGTTGTTTTAAAGTTGATTTTAAGTACTGGTTTTTTCCTTTTTTTCCTGCTTCTATTCTAACGGTGTAATGTTTTTACATATAAGTGGAAGATTACAAAAAATGATGATTTAACAATCCAATTGTAGATTTTAAGCAAAAATAAAACAGCCAGTGACGTCAAATATATTTATTGATTTTTAATTTAATTTGAACAAAAAATCAATAATTTTGTCAAAAAATTTGTCGTTGGGCGCCAATGAAGGGAGATGATACCCGGCTGGGTGATCCCTTTTTAAGATTTAAATTATATTATTATAAAGGAGGGTCCACAACAGACAAAAAGTCTAATTATGTCCACACCCTTTTATTGGATTATAAAATACTTTATCAACCCACAAGAGCCTTAAGTCTACTTGTGTTTTAAATAAAGTATTGTTGTTGTGTTTTTTTGTTAAGAAAAGACAAGACGTCCGCTTAATTTTTAAATAAGTCTTTATTCTTTTCTATTTAAACAACGAATGAATCTTAAAACTAGTTGTACAAAATATCAAGCCTATGCAATGCCAAAAATTATAGTATTTAACTCTCTTTTTCTCTTTTAGTTCCAGGTTTAGAACAATAATCTTTTCCAGCATAGTTGCATATTAAAGGTATTATTATTAACGTCTTTAATTATTGCAACTATTATTCGATTAAAAATTATCAATCGTAAAATAAAATGATTAAAATAGTAAAATTAAATGTAAAAAAAATAAATATATAAATGATAAATTATCAATAAACAAACATAACATAAAACAAGGCAAAGTCAATATTACAATAATTATAAAAGACAAAATACGTAAATACATAATTATATTACGGGCGTTACAAACTTTTTTTAATGTACAGCTGTGTTTTTAAAAGCAAAGGTTATATTATTGTGTGTGAAGTGTACGGGAGGTCCCTGAATTAGTTCGATACACCTTTTCCAGCTTTATTCAATATATTCGATACACTGATTATTGCTGCTGTGGCAGAAAGTGTGCGTGAAGCGCCATCAATTCACCGTCGTTCTCAACAATTGAACATTTCGGAGACATCATTGAGACGAATTTTGCATAAAGACCTTGTTATGACGCCATACAAAGTCCAATTGGTTCAGGAGTTCAAAAAAAAAAGTTATTTAGCGGACCCTTTAGTAAGAAATGTCTAGCTCCTTCAAATAGCAAGAAGCGTTGACTCCACCTCTTCGTTGTTATAAAATCTTTTACCACCGAGCCATTTGTCCAAGCGTGGAAATAGTAAATAATCCGAGGCAGCTAAATAAGGTTCTCCAAATGCGGGATTCCGTTGACTGTTTTTCATGTTTGAAGATATTCAATTAAAATTATCCCACACATCCCAAAAACAGACACAATGTCATTGCATGCAATCTAAGTTGTCTTCGTCTTCTTTGGACACGATTCTCTAATTCTAGTCACTGCTTTGACTATTTCTTTGTCTCAGGTGTGAAGTGATGGAAACATGTCTCATTCACGGTAACGAATCAACGCTCGTCTTTACTCATCTACTTCGCCAAATACTCTATTGAAACATTTTCACGACAATTTGTTTGTTCTATTGTGAGTAAACGCGGCACACATATTGAGCACAGCTTTCTCATCTCCAAATTTTCGGGTAATATGCCATGTATAGCAATTTTGGAAATGCCTATCATTTCAGCCAGATCACACACCTTCAGCCGATGATCATCCAATACCAGTTTGTGGATTTTTAACCGTTTTCTGGCTTGGACACCTCAATTGGTCAACCACTACGATGCTCGTCTTGGCAGCTCATACGGTCTAGTATAAACTTTGCCACCCAATATTTCATACGTATTTTATAGTGCGCAGACATTTCTGTAATAAACGGGTGCGAGCGATTGTAGACGATTCTAGGTAGTAGGCGTTTGTATTTTAACCTTAGTGTGCTTTTCGTAGAAAAAGAAAAAATAAAAAAAAATTTGTTATTGTGTAAGTTGAAAACAAAGAGTGAAAGGAAACAGACGGAAAATTCCGTCATATCAAATAATATTAATCAAATAAAATAATATGGTAAGTTTTTTATTTAATAATATTTTTTGTTTAACATGTTTATCAAATTATACATGGCATCAATAAAAAAAACACCAAACAAACAATAATGCAAAACGCTCTTTACATACACATGACAAAAATGATCGACAAAGATACAATAGAAAGTAAATAATAAAAGTGATATTCATTGGTTTTATATAGTGTGTTTAATTGTGCAATATATACGAGAATAAAATTATATGACAAACATTTATATAAATTTTTTTTTTATTAAATTAATAATTCTTAAAAGTGACAGTGATTTCAGCAGAAAATTTTGCAGATTTAACTTAACTTAACCTGTTTGTAATAAACCAACATTTAACTGAAAACATGCACTTTTTTCAATTGATTTATTTTCATTTCCATTTAACAAAATTTCTTCTAAATTATTGTATTTCAACTAAATTGTTTACCTAAAATTTAGGTCACCAAAATTCAGCAGAACATGATTCTCAACTTCATTGAAACCTCTGCTGGAGCATATTAAGGTACTATTTATTATCTGTTGTCATAGCTGAATCTGAAACTATTTATACTGGCTCTTTTATTAGCGTAGGATATGTAATAGTTTTTATATTAAAAAAAAATTTCGAATGCTTACTTACAATTTTCAAAACGGTCTTCTCATAAAATTTATTATAGTTTTCAAGCCACAAACGAGTTAGTTGTATTTATTTACCATTTACGCTAAAAACATGAAAATTTCAAATCAATTATAAAGTGTTCTATTTGAAATGCAGAAAATGTTAATTTATATTGCAAATTATCATTTCTAATTAAAGAAGTTATAAATAATTTAAGCAGTTCTTTTAAATTTTTAAATGATAGACCGAGTAAAAAAATATAGGTCATGTATAATGACATCTCATGTCATATAACGGGAGATATGTTATGACCCGAAAAATACAATTCAAAATATATTGCACCCCATAATTCTTGAAGCTGCTGGTGCGAATTCAATTTTAAGTTAGCCTTTTAGCGATTTTTTGGAGAAAACATGTCCGATTATCCGATCTAATTAGCGCTTTCATATGATTATAGCAATGATAATTTCAAGCGTTTAAGACATATTTGATCCCATAATTCTTGAAACCTCGTTTGTTCCAAACAATTTTGTGCTGCATTTTTTTGTTTTTTATTTATTTCGAAGAACAAATTGATACTGAGACAAAAATTGATATTTACATATAATAATAGCTATGATAATGTCTATCATTAAAATAAGATTTGACCCCGTAATTCTTTAAACCGCGCATGTGCGATTCAATTTTAAGTTGAATTTTATTAACTTTGACCTCAATTTCTGCAAAAACCAGATGTGTTAGAAAAATTTTAAAAAACAAATTCGGACTTAGCACGGAAAGGTTACTCGAAAACGTGTGGTCGCATATCGAAAGAAACAAAAGTTTTATAAACAAATATTTTTGCGGTTTTTTGTTTAAAACTTTTTCAGCACTCAAAAAAATGTATGGACGCTAACGCATTATTGATTTTTAAAGTATTTTAAATAAACTAATTCAGAAAAAAATTGTGTGCCACTAACTTGAAATTTTTCATTTTTAAATATTGAAATCGTACGGTTTTGTAGATTTTCCCCGTATAATCTGATTAAATATAATAAAATTGTATCTATTTTTATGAGTTTAGATCTAATCTGATGCAATTAGATAACTATCCAGTACAATTTAATCGGAATTATGGCCCGATAGAATAGTACTTTATTATATCAGTTTTGTATCTAATTGTATAAATTTGTATGTAAACTGATACACATATATATAATTACATAAATCCGAAATTTTTAGCTGATATAATAATATATGTATGTATATGATTTTATGTAAACTGCTGCATCTAAATATATTTATATCCGAGTTTTGGTTTGGTCAAATTGCACTAAATGTTACATTTATCAAAAAAAAATCTAGAATATTATTATATTATATATTTTTTTTAATTGTTTTTACAAAATTGGGCTTATAATGCTGAGCATATACCCGAGGCCTACTTAGTGTATTTTTAAATTTTTTTAACAAAGTAGTGTTGAAAAGTATTGTGGAAAAAACATTTATAAAATTTCCATAGAGTAATTTTGGTCCACAACATCTTTCAATTTACAACATGTAATAATTAAACTACGTTTCAAACTAATTAATGGTTGTGGTGGACGAAATTTATCTATTTAAAGTTTATAAATGTTTTTTAGCATAATGCTCAATATTATATTAAAATACTACATATTTAAATATACAAAATTTAAAATTGGTTAAATTTAAGCAACTTAAATTTAAAAACATTTTAATTCAAGATTATTTCGTAAAGTTAAACAAAATTAAATTTCAAAAATATCTTAAATCGTCTAGAATGCATATCCTCTGAAAATTCAAAATTTTTTTTCTAATATTGTCTGAAAATTAATAAATATTAATCGATATGTTTAGTTTTGTTAAAAAAATTACCATGTGATTATGACGTAGGATTAATGAATGATTATTTATTTTAATAAGATTATGAATTCTTTACAAAAAGCATTAATTCATTCTTAATTTTAAATAAAAGTTGTGTTACAGTTTTTTTTTTTTTAATAATTTTTTGCATCCATCGAAGAAACTAAGAATGAAGACGAAATGTTAGTTTATCTTAAAAAAATAGAAGTTATGTTCAAGTGGGTTTAACAATATATATAAATTTGTCACTAATTAAAATTAAACGTCATGTCGTATGAGTGATATTATTTTAATACCTGCAAAGATTATTACTCATACGATTGTAGTAATACACAATTTTTTGTTAATTTCGTGACATCGTTAAATTACCCATAAATGCTCAAAATGAGTGTTTTATAATAAAAAAACAAAATTTACAAAATATTTTCTGAATTAATTTTGAGTATTCATGCCACGGTTTGGGTGTTAGAACTTCGTAAAATTTCAAACAAATAAATATTTTAAAATTAATTCAATTTTTAAAAGTCTTGAAAACATATGTGGACTTGAAACTGTTGAACTTAACACGAAGTAGGATTGAATATAAGGTTTTCAAAAAAAGCTCTAATTTTGGTCCAAGGACATACAGTATACAATAGCATACATGTATACTTGGCCGGGATTTATGAAATTTGGCAGAAATATTATATTTGCTAATGTTCGCAAAGCCTTTCAGTTTAATCAATGAAGTTTAGGTGAATTTTCGCCCAATATCGCATTTTCGAAAAACGAAAATCACAATATATTCTTAACCCTCTAACCGGCATAAGCTTTTTTGGACTGAAATTTATTCCACTTGTTCGGCACAAGAAATAAATAATATTTTGTTTCAGTGAAATTTTTTTTTGTTGCCTATTTTAGGCGATATGGGTCAAAATAGGTTTAGAGGCTATCTCAAAAACTAACCTATAAAGTTTAAAAAGTTAAGGTTAAATTATTCTCGTTACAAAGATATAACAACAGTCCAAAAAATTAGTCGTTTTGAGCTTTTAGATAAAAAGATATGGCGATTTTCGTTTTTCAAAAAACGCGAAATCGAGCGAAAACAAACCTTAACTTTAATATATATTGGCGAAACTTTGAAGCTTTGATATTGTTACCAAATATAATATTTCTGCCAAATTCATAACAATCCGTCCACTCGTTTTCACAGATAAGATGATGTCTTTTATATGTATCCTTTTAAAGTCCTGTATGTCCTTGGAACAAACTTAGAGTATTTTCCAAAGTTCAAGCTTTAATCTTCCTTAGTGTGGAATATGGATGGTTTCATGTTAACAGAAATGTGTTTTAAGGACTTTTCAAATTGTGGTTGTTTCAAAATATTTATTTTTAACTATAATGCTTTCTCGCTTTCCAACCATGACATGTACACATTACTTATCAAAATATGTGGATAACTTCGTTCTCTATCGATATAGCTTACATTTCTCGTCAAAATCATAAAACACTTTTTTGGCGAACTTTTGGCCAATTTAAAATACCCCGCCTAGAGGCGGGCTTGCCTGTTAAAGGGTTAAGTAAAACCACATAATGGTAATTTTAGGCTGTTTTTATATCTCGGTAAGAAGATTAATTGATGCCTGAACTTTATTAATTTTATGGATTTGTTTTTTTAGATTCGCCCTATTTTGGCCCTTTTTGCCTAAATAGGCAACTAAAAAAAATTGGCAGAATTACATATTGTTTGTTTTTCTAGCCGACCAAGTGGTATAAATTTCATTGCAAAAAAAGCTTATGCCGTGTTAACAAAAATTCACTATTAGGGTTAAGTAAAACTTCAATATTGTGACGAATTAAAATTAATTTTTATAAATTTATAAGGTGCTAACTTAACCAGTGAATGGATATCTCTGAAAATTCAAGTTTTTTCCACTCATTTAAATCACAATTTTTTAAATGGTCTTGTCACGCAGAAAATAATATATTACATAAATTTGACAAATATTTTGCAAATACCAAAATATGGGATTTCAAATACAAATGAAACACAAAGCTATGGTTTAATTAATTTAAGTAATTTATCAGAAACTGGAAATCTTCAGCAAATGTTTCACAAAAAATATTGACAAGTTTTTATTAAGATCTGGGATTTATAATTCTGGCATTCTTAACAATTCCACACTTTTTAGCGCGTTGAATTTGCAAATAATATATGTGTGTGAAATATTTATATTCATTTACAGAAGTTCCCTTCATTGAGAGTTAATGTCCGCTCTAGAATAAAATATGTAAGCAATCCGAAAGCAACACTTCCGATAGAACACACGAAACGCTGATATGGGTGAATACACTTTTTTTTACAAGTTTGATATAATTTTTATTGAAACTAAAATTATGTTTTTTCTACCTGTAATTGTGCAACGAAAATAAAAATTTATTAAGTTCGAGGCTATACTCCATACTTCTTCATTAGGATATTGTCCTAACAATTAATCTATAGAGTTTTTGTTTTCAAATTTATTAATTGACCACTTTCAGGAATGTGTTGATAGATATATTTCGGGAATTTCTTAGGTTCCCATCATCAGAAAACTTTTTGAAAAAAGTGACAATCCCATGCAAAACATCAAACATTTATATAATCTAGTTTTCCCACTAAATTAGAACTAATATATGAGCTCGAAGTTAAAGATTATCACCATTGCTCAGATATAAATTGAAAACTTGTTCGTTATATGCAAGCTCTGCCTTTGGTAGATATACAATACACGCTTTTTGTTTTTATTCTCCTTTTTATTTATGTTTTATTTAAAAACAAGATGTTAAGGGGGAGTAAACAAGACCGTACTTTGTCTTTTTTACAAGTTTGATGTAATTTTTATTAAAAATAATAATGTATTATTTTCATTTTATTATTTTTTTTTTTTAACTCTAATCAGCATTGCTCACGAATTAATCATTAGCATTTGAACGAACAGTTCAGCCAGAAAATATATTTTGTAGGTATTCAGTATTTGAAGCGATTTGGACAAATTATGCTAAAAGAAAAGTGATTGTTATTCATATTAAATACTATTTTGAGTGAAAAACTTAAAAAAAATTAATTTTAATTTACCATATAGGTAAAAGTTGGAATAAACACTTTTCCAAAAAGTTTTCCAAAAGCGACTCGACAAAATAGTGGTCAGATTCAATTAATTGTGTTATTTCCTCATTTCCTGATTGTGTAATAAAAATTGGTATACGAAATATCATTCAAATGTTTGCAATGTAATTTTAAGCCGACTAATAATGTTATAATGACCTATTTAACTTTCCGCCAGTTTCCATGATTTAAAGTGTCAATCAAAACGACTTTGGTGGTCTCTGTTGAATTTAACAATTTTTTAGAAATGCTGAATTTAAGTTCTTAAAATAATTGTCTTTGGAAGAATAGCAATATAACGGTATAACAAAAAAAATTCTTGTAATGATTATAGCCCAGCCTTAGGGATATCATTGTACGCTATAGTATAAATTTGAAGCCATTAAAAAAGAAAGTAATATCTACCTCCTTCTTAAAAACTTCTACTCCCCTCTGTAGCTTCAAGAAAAAAACCACAAAAAAGTTGATATTGTTGACGCACATTAGCTTTGACGTTGATTGCATTAGAGATAAAATAGTAACTAAAAAGAAAAAAAAAAAGTTTGTATAAAAATTTTTGACATTAGCAACTGGAATATAAAAAAAAAAACAGGAGAAGAAAAAAAAAACACACAAAACTAATGTCAGTCAATAACTAGGTAAAAAAAACTATGAAAAGCCCCAACAACGGCATTGGAAAGACTCCCTATACCCCTTAGACATCAACTGATGTTAATGTATCACTACTGCTGCTGTTGTTGAATACTAAACTAAAACTATATAGCTTATGCTGCTATGATAGTGTTTGTTATATTGTTGCTGCTGCTGCTGCTAATGTTGTTGCTGTTGAATAATGTTGGCATATTTAATATTCAAATTGTTATTGCTCAGTGGAAAATTGTTATAACGGCAACATATCAATATTTTTCCATAGTTATAAGTTAGCCAAGTCTACTAGTCATCTACCCAGCCAACCAACTGTACAGTCAATATATGTACAAAGTGATTTTTTCTTTGCTTAATTTTTTTTGTTGGTTGTAGCACAATTGTTGCAGAAGCACGTTGCACCCAAATAGATTGAAGTTAAAGATTAAGTTTAATAATAGACAATTTAGCTTAAAACTAGGATTAAGCGCATGTTCGCCTGGACAGACATGTTGAAAACAAAGATGATGAAAAACAAAAGAAAGTTAAAATTTTAAGTTCTAATAGAACCGAATTCACAACACCCTTTAGCATCTTGAAAATATTTTCGATAGTACAATTTCTTATATAAATTTCTTATACAGATGAACCTCGATTATCCGGTCCTCCATAAATCGAGTACATCTGTTAACCGTCATGCTGGATATTTAATTTATACCTGTGTTAACCGTGTTTACCTCCATTATCCGCCGCTCATATTTTTTGCTCTATTAACCGTGATTTACCTCTATTATCCAGTGGTGGTCTCCAAATTATCCCCCCCAGCATTTTTAATGTTTTTAATATTTTAATGTATTGAATACAACGTACTTATGTCGCTTGTAAAAAATTGTTAATTTTGCAATTAAAAAAAACAATTTCTTACTAATTTGAGGGACTCCTAACGTTTAACTGGAACCAGGTGAGATTTACTGCCCTTCACATTTTTGTTGTCCCAACACTAACTTTCAAATTACCATCCGACATTTTAAACTCAATTTTAAACCTGGACAATTATAAATGCTATAAACACTTGGGACAAGCATACTTCCTAGTGCACTGATAGAAATTTGTTGCGTAGTATTTAATTTAAACCACAATTGTTTACAAAGAACTATATTATTTTTTTTTTTGCAAAAACAGAGGCTCAACTTTTGGTTAATTTTCATTGAATGCACAGAGCTAATTATTTTTAGAAATGCGGGGCCGCAGGAGCTAGAGTCGTTCAGGTTACAAAAAATAAAAATTTTGTAAGTTAACGAACGCAGAAATCGCAAGTGCGGAATTATATAATTATGACCGGTTCTTCGTGTGCCAAAGGATCGGTCCCTTCATGCCAGAGAACGGTCCTCTGCTAAACCCTACCCTATGTAAACAACTGGCAACTTTAACATTGGCTTGTCATAGGAGGGGGTCATTTGTCCTGCTTTAAACCACATAGTGGCATGCCACAGGACTAACCAAAGATGGACATACCACAAGACTGTCGTAAAACGAACATGTCGTATAAAATAAACGAAAACTAAACAGCTTCCAATGGGTAAAATTCTGGCCAACTGGCTTTTTTCTTGTTAATAAGCATTCTGGTTAAGTGGTATGTTCTCCCTTACAAGTCACAGGATTGGCAATTTTAGGACAATTGACCCTGCTTAACCCACTTCAGTAAAAATTATAAAAGTCCGCATTAAATTATAAGTCCTTCTTTAACCAGTCACTTTTAGGACAATTGACTCCTCATTCCCCATAGAGCATAAATAAATCACCTAGAAAATATTTTCATATGTCACCACACATAATTAGATGTGGCTTTGTTATGGACCAGCTATGGTCATATCTGAATTCAATTAACAAATATTCCAAGCATTCGCCCTCATATATTTCTATATAATTTTGTATGAATCTATATATGCCTTTATAAAATATTATAAAAGAAATATATTTAATGTTGGGTCACATGAAGTTTCATATAACTTTACGAACATTTATGTTGAATAAACGTATATATAACTCTATATTGTATTTATATACAGTAATTAGGTATATTAAGTATAATTGTATATAACACAATATAAAATAGTATATGCTATGTACAGTATATTAAAAAATTATATAAATTGTTTTGAAACAACACAAAGCTGTATATAATTATATACAAATATGTGTGCTTTAACATAAAGGGTCCGCCAAATAACTTTTTTTTTTTTGAAACTCCTGAACCAATTGGACCTTTGTGTGGCGTCATACCAAGGTCTTTATGCAAAATTCGTCTCAATGATGTCTCTGAAATGTACAATTGTTGAGACCGACGGTGAATTGATATTGATGGCGCTTCACGCACACTTTCTGCCACAGCAGCAATATTCTCGGGTGTACGCACTTGTTTTTGGCTTTTCACGATTTGGTTTATCGATGAGGATGCCAGTTTCTTTCACTTTTTTTTTCACAAGATAACGAACATACGGACCATATTCGTTCAGCGGAAGGATAAAACTAATTATCTCTCAAATCAGACATGAGCTAAGTGATACCATTCACGAAACTGTACAAATTTATATATTGAAACATTTAAAAGCATAAAATTATATCTGAATATATATAAACTACAAGGTGGCGCAAAATAACCTTCCGATGTTTTTTTGGCTGTAATTTAAAAAAAAAATGAAAAACTTTGATTCTTCTTGTGGATTATTTTTATTTGGTTATTTTATTTTTTTTTTTACATCAAGTCGAGAATATGACGTCATGTAAATGGCCGCCGCCACAGTTGATTGTCATTTGAGCCCTTCTTATGGCATTTTTCATCACTTTGGCCAAAACTTCCGGGCGATAGGTCCTCACATTCTTGACGGATATTGTCTTTAAGAGCTGCAAGAGTCTGAGGCTTGTTGACATAAACCCGCGACTTCAAAAAGCCCCACAAAAATAAGTCTGGAGCGGTCAAATCAGGCGATCTTGCTGGCCAGTGCAAATCGCCCAAAACGGGAGATTAGGCGCCCGGGAAATGCATCCTTCAGCATATCGGTTGTGGCACGTGCAGTGAGCGCGTTGCACCGTCTGTTGGAACCACATGTTTTCCAATCCCAATTCATCAAGTTGCGGCAAAAAAAAAAAATCGTTGATCACTGCTCTGTAGCGCTCACCATTCACAGTAACCGTTTGGCCCGCGACGTCTTCGAAGAAGAAAAAAGGTCCGATGACTCCTCCAGCGAAAACAGCACACCATGCAGTGACTTGAGCGGTGTGTAATGGCTCTTCGTAGGTTACACGCGGATTTTCAGTGCCCCAGAAGCGTAAATTTTGCTTATTTACGTACCCGCTAAGATGGAAATGTGCCTCATCACTCATGATTATTTTGATGAAAAATCATCTTCTTCTTGGTGGTGATGAAGGATGGCTTGAGCGTATGCTACACGCGATGGCGGTCAGCAGCTAACAGCTGATGCACCGTCTGGACTTTGTACGGAAACATCTTCAAATCTTTGTACCAATTCGCTGTAAAGACCGTCGACTGATACCCATTTGCGTGGCAGTCGTCTGTCGATGTCGACGGCGCTTCCATGGACATCCTCGGCTACAGCAGCAATATTCTCTGCCGAACGGCTACTCAGGGGTCTGCCACGCCTGGCAGCATCTCGTATTGTGCCAGTCTCTTCGAGGCGAGCGGCTAAACGTCGCAGTGTTTCACCAGTAGGCGTTGACGGCCAGGAAATCTGCGACGAAATTCACGTTGTGCCAAAGTCAACGACCGATATGGTCAAATAAATAGTAACCAATATTCCGCTTCTGGAGCAGTGTAGCGTAACATTGTTTATTAATGTGTATTTCGCATGTGTTTACTACACAAATGTCAAAACAGAACTGACATTAGGGGCCAATCGCAAAATTTATAGCATTTTCTGATAGGAGGATTACTTTGCGCACCTTGTATTTTACTTGGCTAATATATATATTTTGAGTTCTTGATAAATTTGGTTTAAATGGGGGATATAAAGGAAAAAAAAAAACCTAAAAATTATATAAGCTATGCAAAACCTTTAAACGAAATACTACGAGATGTTAGACAAATTTATTAAAAAAAAAAATTCCTAAGAAAATATAATTCAGTTTTTTTTCTAAATATATTCGCTTATTTAAAATTACCGGTAATTGTTAAATATATGATAGTGCATTGTTAAACTTAATAAAACTAGTTAATGATGTAGGGTATCCAAATCAACTTATCTTAACGTACTCTACATGTAGATATATGATTTGAAGCATTTTGATGTTTTGTTAGGAAATCATGGCAATCTCTGTCATGAATTGTTGTGTCGAATATTTACCTTTTGACTTGATTTACTCCGCCTGTGTTTGGCAAGAAAAATCCTTTCGTTTCGAAAACATCTAAACAAAGATGCTATGTATGCAATATTATCGGTTCCGCCAATGTCTGGTTTTTCTTAATTAGTTTTCTTATTGTGCATAAATTATAACAAAGTTATATGCTGTGTTTCAGCTATATTTTAAAGATATAGATGATACTGTTAACACTTTACTGCATGGTGTAACATATGTGTAATGAACAATTTGACTGAATGTAGCGCTTGATATCTGTAAAAAATACTTAGTTTTTTATATTAAGTAATATAAAGCCTCATCTCTATTGTTAATACAGTAGCTATTATATCGAAAATAATGGTAAATTTGGAGATCTACCCGCTTTTGTTGAG
>JAEKOY010000800.1:0-18625 GCA_021234595.1 Delia radicum | reverse complement strand
AAAGTTCAAATATTTGTTTTTTTAAATGTAATGCGTTGCTTAAGAACTGAATGGATGATGGTAATGAGTTCCAAAGACGTATTGAGTTCACAAAAAATTGCCACTTTGATAAAGAGTTTTGAAACAATATGTGGGTAATGTCCTTATTCCTCTTGGAGTTTGAAAACTCAAACAAATACGATGGTTCCCGGGTATATATAATTTTATGCAAAAGAATCAGTGTTCTTATTTTCAAAAGATCTTTGAAAGTAACTCCATAAAGTTTTTTTGAATATAAAGAGATGTAGTCAAACTTCCTTCAATTAAAAACATATCTAAGAATAGCATTGTAAGTAGATGCAAGTTTCTTACTGCATTTAGTGTCACATCCGTACAGTAGAGTAGGCAATAGGTAAGTTTTCGCCAACAATATGCGAACATTTAATGGAGTTATATACTGGGTGTGGCATAGAGTACGTAGCACTGAGTATACTTTTCCAGCAGCAACGTTTATATGGTTAGACCAGGTGAGTGTATCATTAAAAATAACACCAAGGTTTTTGGCAGTGGATACTATTTCAATTTTCTGATTGTTTAGTTATATCGTCGGTTCAAAAGACAATTTTAGGTATTTTTTTTAATAACTAAATATTTAGACTTCAATGGATTAAGACATAAACCATTTGCATTAGCCCATATGTAAATGTGATCCAAATCAGCATTAAGTTTATCAATACAATCATTTATTTTACTTTTGTTGCTATTTATATAAAGTTGTACATCATCAGCATACATGTGGATTTTACAATGCGATAATTGTTGTGTAAGGTCATTAACATAAATTGTGAATAGTAAAGGCCCAAGTATCGACCCTTGCGGTACACCCTTTAAAACTGGTAGGGCACGTGAAGTTTTATTATCTGCAAAAGACAGACTGGCAACGATCCGACAAGTATGGAGAGAAATTGAAGATTGTACTCAACTTTAGACAAAGAACGTTGTGATCCACCATATCAAATGCTTTCGAATGGTCTAATAACACCAATAAGGATACTTCACCCCCATCAATACTTCTACGTATTTCTTCCGACACATCCACGAGCGCAGTTTTGTAGCTGTGTTCTTAATGAATTCAGTTATCTGTTGATGTAGTATACGCTCAAAAACTTTAGATAAGTATGGTAATATGGCAATCGGGCGATAATCTTTGTTTGATTTTGGAGTTGGTATAATTTTGGCATATTTCCAATTTTTGGGATAAATACTCTTCGTAATAATATTATTGAAAATATATGTTATAAAAGGCAGCATGTATGGTAAAATAATTTTCAAAAAATTCGGATGAATGTTATCAAAACCGGATGCATTTGACTTTATAGATCGACAGCTTAATATAACATCTGCTTGATTTATACAATCAAAAGAAAATAAATTGCCTCGAAGTTCTGCGTTCTCATCATAGAAATTAGAATTTAAATGTACATTAGGCAGATTTATAAATGATTCATTAATACTATCCACATCTATTCCATTTTCAACTATTGATGAGGATTTATCAATACCAATTTCTTTTATGGTCTTCCAAGTTTTTTTAGATCCGACAGCAGATGAGAAACGATTAGAATAATAATTAGATTTTGCAACTCGGATCAATCTATTCACTTCTCTCCGGGCATCACAGTACGATACGTTAAAATCTTGGATTTTAAAGAGTTTCCATTGCTTATATGCAAAATCTCTTCGATTTATAGCCAATTTAATTTCAGAATTAAACCATGGTTTCTTTTTAGTATTTTGCTTTAAATTTTTAAGAGGCACAGATTTCTTAAAAACGTTTGATATGTTGTGTTCTAAAAAGTTTAACTGGTCATCAACTGAAGGCATGTAATAAATGGAATTCCAATCAATCAGGGATAGCTCAGACATCAAAGTGTTATATTTTATATTTTTAAAATCATAAAAAGTGACATCATTACAAATATTGTGTAACCGAAAATCATAATCTAAGAATAACAGATCATGCTTTGAAAACATGGTGCTGATAGCTGGTCATTTAGTAGAACTTTGTGTATGTTATTAACAAAAAATATGTCCAATAGAGTATTTGTTGTAGTAGTAAAGTGAGTTGGGGTATTAGAATTTGTTGGTTCCAAACCAAAAGATCTCATGTCATTGATAAGATGATTTTCAATGAGAATATTTGAATTAAAATCTCCACATATTATGACATTTTCATATTTTACAGTGAGAGTTTCCACTATTTTAAAAAAATCATCTGTTTTTACTCTTGAGTTCGGCCTGTAGACAGTTCCAACTAATAATTTAGAGTGATTCGCCATAATTTCAATAAACAGGTACTCTATATTAGCATCAGTTTTCCTTTTAGGGTTTGAATTTTCTTGTGAATGTATTCTTGTATTGTTATCCAGGTTTCGATCATTATTTGAGTTTCTACACATTTGGCTTATAATTCCATTCCTAACATACATAGCAACACCACCACAAGGAGTTTTTCTATCACAGCGATATAGTCGAAAATTTTTTAATTCAAAATTTTCTTTTTAGAAAATATTCTTTACTTGAACCAAAAAGTTAATGATAGTAAAAAATAAAGAAAAAACCGGTGTTTTTAATAATTTAGGAGTTAATTTTTCATAGTTGAAACAAAAAATAAAAATCGTTTATTTTACCAATCATGGAGTTTTTTTTTAATTTTTTATTTTATTTTTGATAGTAAAAATAAACGAGAATTTTCATTTTAATGGATTTTGAGGTAATTTTTTAATAGTTAAAAATAAATGAAAAAAAAACTTTTAATTTAAAAGAAAAGTGAGTAGTAGTTTTAAAGTTTTAATTATAACCACATAAAGTAACTTAAACTCATATAATTATATGGATCCATTTCTCGAATAAAACTGCATAAAGTTACACAATAAATTACGTATGATTATATAAAGCACCATAAACATTTTTTTTAATCGGGTAAAGCTTGAGATTAAAACCCAAAAATCCAAAAATTTAGTAAATATATCAAAGTTCCACTTTAGAGAACATTATGAAAATTTAATTAAAATTTTTTTTTCTTTATTTATTATATTTGCTTATGGAATTTTAGATTAGATTAGATCAGAAGGCACTATGCACCGCGACCAATGTAGGTCTTTTGTGCTGCCTAAGGTTACCTACAGATTCAAGCTACCTATAAAGCCAATTATCCTATTAGGCAAAATCTTCGCGATGTCGGAAGGCGAAATGAAGCGATCACCTAGAAACCTAAGTCTCCTATCACAAAGCCTGGGACATTCGCAGAGAACATGCTCCGAGGTCTCAGACACCATCTCGCAAAACCTACACAAATCCGTGTCCGATTGACCCTTCTTGTGCAGATGGTATCTGAGATTACAGTGTCCAGTTAAGTACGACACCAGGGTCCTCAAACCCCCCCCTTTCAAGCGACAAGAGTCGCCTCGACCCCCTACTGGAAAAAGAGATCAATCTTTTAGCCTGGCGCTGACCAGGAGAGTTTTCCCAGTAACCAGAGAATTCAGACTCTCTCCATGCCCAGAGCCTTTCCCTAACATACCCCGCAGGTATTCCATAGAATGGTTCAGGACCAATAAAGGGCTTTCGGGCCCCGTGGTTGGCAAGACAATCTGCCCCTCCTCGTTGCCCTCATGCCCCTCATGACCAGGAATCCACCCCAAGGTTAGAGAGTTGCCTCTACCGAGCCTATTGAGAGTCTGAATGCATTCCATGACCAACCCGGACGACACCTTATAGGCCATTAAGGCCCTCAGTGCAGCCTGACTGTCAGAAAGAATGTATATGCGAGATCTGCGAGTTCCCCTTCGCAGGCATTCCAATGCACAGACACAAATGGCCCAAATCTCCGCCTGAAAAATGGATGGATATTTACCCATAGGTAAGGCACGCTGGAAGCCTGGTCCGAAGACGCCCGCACCCGTGTTCCCATTCGACTGCTTAGAGCCATCAGTGAACCACACCTGAGAACCATCTTCCGGTTCCCAGGATTGATTGGTCCACATGTCTCTGTCAAACAATAACACATCAAAATATCTATCAAAGATCCACTCCGGTGACACTTTGTCCGCAACCTTAGAAATCGGGTCATATATTAGGATTCGCGCGATCCTCATGTGACCCCTTAGGTCGCCTCCCCTCATGTCACCGAATTCACTAAGTCTAGAGGAACCCATACTGGCAACCTCCATTACAGAAATATGCAATGGCGGGATCCCCAGCATAACCCCCAAGGCATCCGTCGGGCAAGTTCCGCTGGCCCCTGTAATGCCAACACACGCAAGACGGTAGATTCTCTTAAGAGCATCCCTTGCCTTACTCTGTTCAACTTTTGGCCACCATGCAAGGGCAGCATAGGTGATCATCGGTTTAACAATAGTATTGAACGACCACTAGACCATTTGTGGCCTTAGGCCCCATGTTCTCCCGAAAAGCCTCTGGCAGGCATAATATGCCCTGGTGGCCTTCTTGGAGACGTGGTCAAGATGCTCGTTCCAAGTGAGGGAGCTATCAAGAGTCACTCCAAGATACTTAACACTGCTAGAGAAGCCAACCGTTACGCCCTCAACGACCGGCATAGACAGGTTAAGTTTTCTCCTTCTCGTGAATGGTACCAGGATTGTCTTCGACGGATTGACAGACAACCCCTTTTCCCGGCACCACGAAAGAGTGAAGTTCAGAGCCTGTTGCATACGCTCGGAGATGGTCCTGTCATCCCAGCCCACAACGGAAATGACAAGATCATCGGCGTATCCATAGGTCCTGAAACCCAAGTCGTTCAGACCCTCGAGTAATTCATCAATGACCAGTGTCCATAGTAAAGGCGACAAAACGCCACCCTGAGGACACCCTCTGGTCGCATTCACGGTCCTACAAGTAGTCCCTATTCCGAACGTGATTATCCTAGAGCGGAGCATCTCCAATGTACAATTAATGCTTATGGAATAGAATAAATAGGTTTTATTGAAATTGGGAATAAAATTCTTACCGTTTGCAAAAATTCGACTTGGAAAATTCTTTACAACTGCCTTGTTATTCACTTTTTTTTTTGCAATGACACAGTTTAAAACCTGGAAAAAAAAATTACTTCAAATTATAAAACGATAACGGAAATTTATTTTAATGAGTCGACAGTTTTGATATATTCATGGAAAACAGGAAAATACCGTAAGGCCATCTTTAGAGACCAGGCCACGTTAGAAAACATTCCCTTATCCTTTACGGTATTATAGGATTAAACGACAGTTTAGCAATTTGTTCAGAAAAAATATATTACTAGAAATTATAACCTTACACTTTTCAATAAATAATGTTTGACATATTTCCATTAAGACAAATTTAACCACTAACATTTTAAAATAAATTAGTTATATCTTCTTTTTGCAAAACAAAAAAAAAAAACTTTTAAGAAAACCCCAAAAAAGTACGTTATAAAAATGAACTAAATGTCAAAATACAATTAATCTTTTTAACAACATTAAAACAACAAAAAACTACTAAACATAGAAATCAACAACATATTGACACCGATATTCGTTTAACAAAATAAATGCGAGGAAAACTAAAACTTAAAACTGGCAAATCATGTTAACAAATTTAACAAATGATACAAGGACTTACCTTTGTCCTTTGTGGGTTTTTATTTTATACAAGCAAGTTAATACATCTTAAAGAACCATTTTAACAAAAAAAAAAAAAAGTAAAATTCAACGAATTAACGCTAAGATAAATTGAAGACATATTTTATGACCGCCATGATATTTATGATGAGCAAAAAAAAAATAGGGTTATCATCATAACGCATTCCTCACATACATGGGACTAGTTCACTGAATGAATCAACTAATTGACGATTTAATTGACATTAAAATGGCTTAAAACCAACGACAACGAAATTTTCAGTTTCAGTTGACATTGATCAATGGCAATGCCTTTAACCGACAATTGTAATTGTTTAGTATAATTATATGTTACAATTGCCTACCAACAAAAATGAATTTCGAAAATTCTATATATAGAATATATTTGCGTACTTATTTTATAAATTTTATCAAGCATATATTATAAAAAGTTGTTCCATCAGGACTAAACATTTAGCAAACAAAACTGAAGGCTCCTTGAAAAATTACCCCAATGAAAAGACCCCAAAATTTTCTAATGATGACAACAACACGAAAATTTGGGGCAACATTTCCAGCTTGATTGGGGTTAATTTTCGTTTTATAATTTGAAGTAATTTTTTAATTAAAAAATCACCCCAAATTATGGGAGTTTTTTGGGGCTTATTTTAATTTTTTAATTTGAGCCCATTTTGAATAATTTATTTTCTTTTTTTTTAATTCTTTCATTGCTAATTTGGAAGTTTTTTCATTACACATTACAACATTTTTCAACATATGATTTTGGGCCTCAATTCCGGGAATTGCACGTGAAAGTAACCCCAAAAATAAGGGCTTCTGCATAATTCGTTTTGTCAAGTTGACTACAGTAATAATTTAATGGCCGTACGCATTTTTAGCACTTTTTCTATATACACCGTTATATCTCGGTATACCGTACGAAATATCTCTTTTGTGTCTGAAGCAAAGTTGTAGATATTGAATAGGAGAAAAAAAATGCGGAACAATCCTAACCGAAAAAAGTTCATCCGGTGCCTTTAAAATCGCAAAATTACCATTTTCCCTCATTTTTCACCTTTTTTGCTCAATAACTGGATTACAAATCCACAAATATGCTGCTTTTTTTCTTTATAAGCTTTATGTTGCATGAAAATAAAAATTCCAGTTCATATTACAGCTATTCTTACACAGAAAATATTTTATCTATGCATGGAAACAAAATGAAGAACATTTTCTATTACCAAGAAACATATTTGAGGTAATTAAAATCAGTAAAGTTTTACAGAAATTTAATACTATGGAGATTAGGCCGGGTCGATTTGTATGGAGGCAAAAAAATCGCTCAACGTTCAAGGAAAATCGTATTCTAGGGATCAAACTAAGAAACTTTGCCGAAGGAACCATACCTCTAAAACGAATTCTGATGTCCCGACTTTTGACCCGTAGGGTCAAATTTTGAAAAATTCCACTTTGACCCATTTAGAGTGCCCTAATCGAATCCAACCCAATCGAATATAATTTATACATTCATCTGCTAGAGCGTCTCCCGGAGAAGAAATAGATACCCTAATCTTGGAAAGACTCCTCCTACTTCTGAAATATCTCTATCCCGAGATATGTACATTTTGTTATAAAAACACGGCTAAAAAGGCCCTCTTTCAACTTAAATTTCAACCCCTTAAGGGTCATCTAGAATGAGGACTTATGCATTAATCTGCTAGCGCGTCACCCGGAGAAGAATTAGCTCCAATAATATTGGAGAGATTCCTTCTACTTTCTGAAATATTAATGTAGGCTTTTTCAAAATTTGACCATTTGGGTCAAAAGTCGGACATCAGAATTCGTTTTAGAGGTATGGTTCTTTCGCCAAAGATTCATTAAACGTTGAGCGATTTTTAAATCGACCCGCCTTAATGGAGATATAAATTTAATGCGATTGGATCTATAAAATATTCTCATTTGTTTTTTTAGTTTGATAAATAAATTTAATTGAAAAATATATTCGTGGCAAAAAAAGTGCACAAAAAAACATAGCATTTTTAAGAAAAGTGCTAAATAGCATTTAGTACTTTTTTTTATAAATTTTGAGTGCTAAATCACAAAAAAGTGCTAGATCTAGCATCCATTAAGCTAAAACGGTAACCCTGGTTAGGAGTTATATTTAAAAATTTTATATATTTTTTCCAAAACAAACAACTTTTTATAAACAAATATTTTTTGGTCATGTATTAGTGCCATTAGCATTGGTCTAATCAATGACAATTAAAAGTTTTTTTTATGAATTTTAGATTTCTCTACGGGCTGTTGATGGTCAGTCTTTTAATAAATCGATAAAAAAATAAAACCGATTTATATCATCTTTCACTCAAATTTCATTGGCATTGGAATTGTAATGACATTTTTTGACATTTGCATTGACAGCAAGTAATGCCAATTAAATGTCAAATCCAATGAAAAATGTCCTAGTATGATTCCTCACAAGCTCTCATATACCTACGACAAAAAAAAAACTAACAATACCTTAAGATTAAAAAAATGTATAATAAATTGATAGAAAAAATGGTTGCAGTGTACTACAAAAATAGTAAATAAAATAAAGTTAAAAAGGAAATCATAAGGCTACTTCCGTTCGTTATGTATACAAAACACTTAAGACACTTTGAATAAGGAAATATTCTTTCGAACTCATTTATAATTTAAAAGGAAGTTTTGACCAATTTTTAAAAAAAAAAAATCTATTAAATTTTAAAACAAATATCAGAAAACTTAAAAAAATCTTCAAAATTAGAAAATAAATCGCTGGAAAGGAAAAATCTTATTTACAAATCTCTACAATTCGAAAAAATCATAAATTAAGAGAATGATTTGCTAATATGGTCATTTGATTTTTGGGCTATATAAAAACAAAACCTAGAATTAGAATATTTCAAAATCCGTTTACTTAGCTTATAGTCTTATACTCTTTATGCAATTTTTTTTTTTTCTATAAATAATTTTGTTGTGGCAACTAATCTAAAAATTTAAAATAAAATTTTCTGAACAACTCAAAAGGTTCATATAAGCGTACACAGAACAAATTCTTGTCAATAAAATTTCCATTAAACATTTGTTAGATGTCAAACTCCCTTTAATTAAAAGTTTAATAATATCTATTAAATGACGAAAAATGAAGTTGTGATACGCAGATGGTCTTTAAAATTGGTATTTGGGTTCCTAATGCCGCGTAGACATCCGTTTAGAAATTATTTGTGTAGACGCAAAAATTAGGAAATTTTTCGCCTCGACGACCTGAAATTTAGTATATACGGCCTACCTCAGTGATGTGTTAGCCTTTTGCAGTTTTGGTCAGGAACGAAGTTGATAAAGAGGTTAAAAGGGGCAAAGGTCACCTAATTAACGGTCAGGCCAAACCGCTAATCCTGCGTGTAGTGCTACCAAATCCCTCTGTCCATATACAGATGTCTACTACTGTTAAAGAATTCATGTACCAAATTTAAAGTTTCTAGCATCAGCGGTTTGGTCAGGCCTCCAAGGCGGATATTTATCCCCTTTTGCCCCTCCAGGTGGGTGTTTTCAAAAATCCGCCAGATATCTACTCGTGATAAGGTACCCACATACTAAATTTTAAGTTCCTCGCTGTAGTGGTTTGGCCAGACCGGCGAGGAAGATGCTTTTCCCCTTACTGCCACTCCCCGTAGGAATTTCCCCAATTCCGCTCTATATAGATGTCTATTCCTGATTAGGAACACACATACCAAATTTCAAGTTCCTAGATTATGCAGTTTGTCCAAGGGGGAGATTTTATCCTTTTCTCCCCTCCTCGAGGGAATTTCTAAAAATCCCATCAATACCGATATCTACTCGTGATAAAGGAACCACATAGCAAAGATTAAAGGAGTAGACTTTTCTGTTTACTGGCCCTCCCAGCAGGAATTTCCTAAAATCCGCTTTATTCTGTTGTCTAATCCTGATTAGGAACCCACATACCAAATTCCAAGATCCGCCAAGAAGGAATTTTCAAAAGCTCTATACAGATTTCTACTCCTGATTAGGAATCCACAATGTGCGGTAGGAGCTGATTTTACAAAATGTCATTTTGTATGGGTGCCCCATTGGGGGGTAGAGAGTTGGTATGTTCTGAGAAAATGTTTTGGTTGAAAAAATATTGGGTGTTGGTCATATATTTGACTACTCTGGGGGCTCCCTGTGGACAATTAGAGCAGTGGGCATATATTGTATAAAAATATAATTCTTGTATATGAGCCCCCCTTAGGCAGAACAGATAGGGGGTAGAAAAGTTAAGGGAGTCCGTCATACATTTTACCCAACTAGGGACGACTCCGGGCAGTTATGTGGGTTTTTTCCCACTTACCCCAAACCCATCTCTCCCATTTTTTTGGCTCATGCACTTTTTTATGAACCTCACAAAATAGGGCGTTTTAGCGTATCCAAATCTTGTTACTAAGAATCACTATACCGTGCCTAATCAACATACCAATTTTGAAGTTCTTAGCTTCAGCGGTTTGGCCAGGCCGCCAAGGGGGAGACTTTTTCTCCTTATTAGCCCCTAGTTTACCACGTTTCAGGGCAAAACTCCAAAAAGTACGATACCGGGCAGTTGGGTCTTATCCGAAAGAACGCATATTTCAGCTTTCTATCCCAATGGGTTTAATCAAGCCGTCCAAGGTCTGACCTTCCCAAAAAATCCCGTCTTAGCAGACGTCTACGCTGGAGGATGGACCTCCATGACAAATTTCAAGTTTATAGCTCCAGCGGTATAGCCTAGCGATGTTGAGTGAGTCAGCCAGTAACGTTATACTTTTATAAATATACATTAAGTCTTCAATATGCTCACATTTTTCATGGTTTTTTTCATACTGAATACACGGCAATAACTTTCAACTTTGTTTGGCTATAACTTTTTTAAAAATTACCTTATTTTGAAAAAGTGATTTTAAAAAAATCAAAAATAAAACTAAAAATAATTACTTTTAAATTTTTTTTTTATAAAAATAGAATATTTTTGGTCTACAAAGTTTAGCTACGTCACGATGCTTGTTAGGAAAAGCCCTTAACGACGCAACCAACACTAAGAAGACAAGAATGGAGCAAAATTGATGATTAATAGATTTTTTGTTAAAGCTCTACTTATTCTGGAGATTCCAGGTTTTATAAAATGTCGGGTTCTGATGAGATCTTTAGCCAGATCGAAAATACTAGTATCAACCTAACTAATATGTTTGATTTGCTTTATTTTTGTAAATTTACGGAGGTTGAAAGCTCGTTATATATTAAAAATTACATAAAAATAATATCGATGTATTTTAAAAACAAAAAAACTAATAAAATTGCTAAAATAGTGTTTTTTTTTAATCATTAAGTGGCAACACTAAAATAACAAGTTTTACAATTTTCTTAAACCGCTTTTGTAGGCAAGGCTTTAAAATTTGCTTGGTTTTTACTGCGTTTGATATAAAGCTTTCTATCATAAGTTCTAGGCTCTTAAAAATAAACGTGCATTAAAGATAGTTCAGTTGTCCTTAACCCTCTAACGGGTAAGGCTGCCTCAGGGCAGTCTTCATAAAATTTACCACAAATGCGTCAAATGAGCGTTTTATACTTAGAAATTAATATATTCCGATAGAAAACAAAATTTGCTAAATATTTTGCGCAGAAATTTTTCGTGTGCCGTCCACGGCTAGGAAGCGAGAAAGCTTCAAAGTTTCGTAAATTTCCAAAAACTAATTATTAAAAAAAAAAAAAAATTGTTTTCAAAAATCTAAAAAAACCAATTCAAGTTGACTAACAACTCTTTATAATAACATATAAGTAAGATTGAAGCGTTGTCATTAATAATAAGTTCATACTTTAGTTCAAGGACTCACAGGATTTTATCAGGATTCCTCTAAAGGACATCGTCTTAACTTATAAACTAATACACGGATTTTTATGAAATTTTGCAGAAAGAAGACATTAAGTATTAATATCAAAGCGTTTAAGTTTCAACAATATAAATTGAAGTTTAGATACTTTTTCGCCTAATTTCGCTTTTTCCAAAAAGCGAAAATCGCAATATCTTCTTAAATAGGAGCAGAAAAAAAAATAGTTTTTCGAGTGTGTTTATATCTTGGTAAGAGAAATATTTTTTGTCTAAAACTTCTCTTTTATATGCTTTAGTTTCCAAAATGCACCCTAAAATATTTTGGCTCATATCGACTATATTAGGCAACGATAAACCAGTTTGTTCAAGAATTTCGTTGCAAAACATCGTTTGCCAGTTAAAGGGTTAAATTGTATTGTACTTTTCAATCTATTTTCAGGAGGTTTTTTTTTTGTTTTTTTACTTTTTGCCTTAATTAAACATTCCAGAGTATATAAATTGCTTTTTGCTATAAGCACACGCATTTGTTTTCTTTGTTCTTTTCTCTACCAGCAATTTGTTATATCTTATTATGTTTGTCTATATACTCGTACTAGCAACATTTCATTGTGACTTTTATGTTTTTTTTTTTTCTCGTAGGTACCATATATCTCTGTCGAGGATTTAGGAATGTTTTTCCTTCATTCTTTTGTTATTTTAATATAATTCTTATTATTTGTCTTTATAAATTAAGGAAGTTACTAAGAATTCAGTTTAAAAAAAAAAATCCCCCAAAAGATAACAATATAAAGAAAATAAATAAGAAGACTTACTTGTTGTTTTCAAAGATTTAAGATTATACACAAGAATATGATAATTACCTGTAAAGAAATAAGAAAATGGTAAAATTTAAGTTAATCATCTTAAATATTTATAAAGTTAAAATCAAGATAGTATATGAATTAATATGATATATTGTCTTAAAAATACCTTAAAAAATACCTGATAAACAGTTCACTAACACGTATGATTTATATTATAAATATATATGCCAATAATAAGTATACGCCCTGTGGCCCTTATGTAAATATTAGCTTTAACACTTGTTACAAATCTTTCATTGTTTGTCTATGATTACAAGAAATAGTTTAAAATGAATTTAATTAAAAATTAATCACAAACTAATTTAATTTACTTAGTTTATAATTTCCTTTTTTATAAAAACTAACAATTATTCACTTTTTTCTCATCATATTAAAAAACTTCATTTAATATTTTTTTTTTTTTTTTGCTGCAAGTCAAATTGCATGATTTGCCTTAATTTTGGTTTGTTTAACTAAATAGTTATTAAGCAATTATTTTTTTTTTCAATTTTTAGATTACCACCGCTTTTTCCAAACATTGATAAAGAAACAAAAGTTACAAACATGCACTTGTTGATGACGTCAAAGCTCGGCAATTGGAATATAAAAAGAAAATACAAATAAAAATGCCCTAAATGAGGTGGCTTATTTTAGTTAATAGCAAACGATTTAGTAAAGTAGTGCATGAAAATGTGGAAAGAAATAAAAAAAAGTTACAAGGTTATATTAAAAAACCTCATATAAATTTAAAAGTAAAAATATAATTAAAAATTTAAATTGAAAAATTTAAGTTAAATGAAAGTAGGAATGATTACTATAAAAAAAAGATAAAATGGACCTGAGTTAAAATAAATAAAGCCAACCAACTGATTTCCATCGCCAAAATTTTGTGTCAATCTTAGTTGCATAAAAAAAAAACAAAACTTGTGCCAAATTTAAACGAATTTGGAAGGGGTGTTGTTCAGAATTTAATATTTTTCAGTTGGTTATAAACACAACAAGCCGCTTTTGTTTAAACCCTCAAACTGGCAAACAATGTTTTGCAACGACATTCATACCATGTGCTCCACTCGAAAAACAAATAATAAGTTCTTCAACAAAATTTTGCCTAATTTAGGCGATATGAGCCAAAATATTTTAAGGTGCATTTTGGAAACTAAAGCATATAAAAGAGAAGTTTTGGTCAAAATATGTTGCTCTTACCAATATATAAAAATACTCCATACACTATTTTTTTTTCTGCTTCAAAAGGGTGCGCCAAATAACTTTTCTTTTTTGAAAATGCTATAAAAAAAAACTACTGAATATTTTCTCAATTTCTTTTTTTATTTGAAAATACAATGCTTCCGGTTAATAATGGAAAATAATTTCATTCAAATGGCTGCCTCGGCTGGCCATGCAGTAGCCTACACGATCGGTCCAATTTTTAAGCACATTATCGATTGTGTGCAGCTTTATTTCACCAATGGCATCCTGTTCCGTCCTGTTGGAACAAAATGTTGCCAATATCCTCCTCTTGAATTTTTGTGAACAAAAATTCGTTCAACATATCCCGATAACGATCGCCATTGACTGTAACGGCCACTCCTTGCTCATTTTCGAAGAAAAATGGCAATTTTCCCACACATTCTGCAACATTACCATGATTTTCAAAGTAATGTCGCAATATTTCCCAGCGATGTTCAAGCGTATACACAACCATATTCGTTCAGCGGAAGGATAAAACTAATTATCTGTCAAATCAGACATGAGCTAAGTGTTACCATTCACGAAATAAGCACTAGTTGAAAAAAAAAATGTTAGATTGCGGACCCTTTATTTAAGAAGATACACTGCTATTCATTAGAATAAGGACAACCTTCTGGGACTAAATTTCTCTTAATTTCCAATTCTCGTTATTCATTTCAACGAAGTTATTGTTGTAATAATTTAAAGAAAACTTCTAACAACGCAACAAAAAGAAATTTGTTAATTGCGAAGAACCGTTATATTTTATTTGATTTTTTTTAAAATAAATGCTAAAAAATTCCCTTTTAAAAATGCATCATTAGAATAAGGCCAGTTACGGGTATTCATGCGTGGAGTAAACAGGTCTTAAAAAAACACGGAAAATATTCATTATTTGTAAACTACAATGGGTAGAAAAACATCACTGTCCATATCAGAAAGGGCTAAAATTGAAGCTTACAGAAGATGAAGGTTATTCCAGCCGTGCAATAGCAAACAAAAATTGGTAGGAGCAAAACCGTTGTGAATAATTTTCTTTAGAATAAGGACAACTATAGAAAAAAAAATGTGAAAGGGCGAACTTATCGAGCCACAACACAGCGGGAGAGACGCATGATTATAAGAAAAGCCTCAAATTCAACATCCTCAGTGAGCAAAATTCGGTCTCAAACAAGAGTTAATGCAAGTATATCCACAGTTAGACGTGTTATGAACTTCAGAGAAAGAAACTCCAAAAAAACCATCATTAAACAAACTACGAAAAGAGGTTAGAATTTGGTAGCGACAAGATAACATGGACGAATGAATGGAGAACCGTCGTATTTTCCGATGAAAAAAAATTTAATTTGGATGGTCCTGATGGCTACAATTACTATTTTCATGATTTGAGAAAAGAACCAAGCTTTTTGAATAGACACTATTCCCGGGAAGGTGGAGTCATGGTGTGGGGGCGCTGTGTCCTACTATGGAACATCCGAAATCGTTTTTGAAAGTGCTAAAATGACTGCTGAATCCTATAAACGCATTCTGGAATCAGCATTTCCACATTTTAGTGAACTGTTTGGACCCATATCTTGGACTTACCAACATGACAACGCACCTATACACACAGCTAGAGTTGTAAAAAAACTGGATTCAGAGTCAAAATGTTGGGCTTATGCAATGGCCACCTTATTCACCAGACCTAAAAATTGTCGAAAATGTGTGGGGAGAGAGTGTTCTCTTAAATAAAACGCAAAAAAAGTTAAATTACAAACCCATACAAAGGTGAATAAATCAAAAATATATTTATAAACCACTGGCCTTATTCAAATGACTGGTCGGGTATTACGATTTTCGCTTGTCGGAAAAAAGCGAAATTAGGCGAAAAAGTATTAGAACTTCAATTTATATTGTTCAAACTTCAACGCTTTGCTATTAATACTTAATGTGTTCTTTCTGCTAAAATTCATAAAAATCCGTCTATAGGTTTATAAGTTAAGACGAGGAATCTTGATAAAATCCCGTGAGTCCTTGGACTAAAGTAAGGACTTATTATTAAAGTTAAAGCTTCAATCTTACTTATATTTTATTATAAAGAGTTTTTAATCAAATTAAATTGGTTTTTTTAGATTTTTGAAAGCTATTTTTTTTTAATAATTAGTTTTTGAAATTTAACGAAATTTTGATTTTGAAGCTTTCTTGCATCCAAAACCGTGGACGGCACACGAAAAATTTCTTTTCAAAATATTTAGCAAATTTAGTTCTTCCGATAGATAACTTAATTTCTAAGTATAAAACGCTCATTTGACGCATTAGTGGTAAATTTTATGATGACTGCCCTGAGGCAGCCTTACCCGTTAGAGGGTAAAATTAACATTTTGGGCGATAGTATAATTTGACTTGATTTATTTTTCAGGTTTTGTGATTGCTCGTTTTTTTTTTTTGTCAGCCAATGAAAATGTTTGCAAAAATTAGTAATTTTGTACGTTTTTCGGACATAAAAAAACCGTATGTTTAAAATTAAAGTCGACTTTAAATTTAAAATTATACACTCTAATTAATTTCTGTTGAAATTTACCCAACTTATATAAGGTGGCGAAAAATAACCTTCCGATGTTTTGTTTTTTATTATGTATTTATTATGTATAGCATTTTCTGATAGGAGGATTACTTTTGAGCCACCTTATAGTAGGAAACTATACTCCTACACTGATAGAATTCTCCTTCATAGTATTAATGAAACGATTTCATTAAAATCGATTCATTGGTTTAATGAAAAACTTCATTAACTGAATGAAAAATCATTAATATTGGTATTTTTTTCATTAACATTTTTTAGGATTTTTTCATAATTTCATAAAAAAATTCATTAAATCAATGAAAAATTTTCAAATTTTTTTGAATAAAAATTTTGACTTGAAATAAGAAAAAAAATTTTTTTTTTTTTTTTTTAAAGAGAAGCAACTCAGGAAATTCTTCCTATTAATTAATGTGTTGCTTTCTTTGGAAAGGGGATAGTGGAGAGATGAAAGGTGGTGAAAGATGAAGGGCTTCAAACATGGCAACACTGTAAATGCGCGAGTAGATAAGTCTTAGAACAGTTGTTGCTCGCCACCTGATGAGAGTAGGCGAATTTATTGGAGCTTTTTGTTTCATAGCCCTAATTCATTATTTTACTTCGGTAGGGTTAAGCTATGGAAACACCGAAGGTGGGCGCAGCGATACATATAAGTGATAGAAAACTCATACATATTATTTTTCTAAATTGATGTTGTCGTCACCGGGAATCGAACCCGGAACCATCTGCGTAAGAGTCCAACGCGCTAACTATTACACCATTATTACAAACGCCCCACATGATTTAATGAAACACCTTTCATTGACTCAATGAAACGTTTCTTTGGTTACTTTTTTATGAAAAAATTCATTGGATTAATGAAGGAATTCATTAATAGTACGCACAAATTTCTATCAGTGTACTATAAGTTGGGTAAATTTACTCTATGAAAAATACACACATTACGTGTAAGTTGGTCAACAAAAAGTGTGTAAATGTACTATGCAAGTGCGTTAAAATGTAATGAAATTTAGAAATAAACGAATAATTTTACTGAATTTTTGGATAGAAAAACATGCTTTACTTGTAAATATACGAATAAAATGCGTAAAAAAGACATTTTTATATGCGTAAAAACCCCCTAAAAATGCGTATATTTACCTTGCGGTAAGAAAGAATAACAGCCCAAAATTTTTTTTAAATAAAACAAAAATTTAATTTTTAGAAAGAGTTTATTAATATTCTGTATAATAATAAATTTAATAATAAATATTTGTATATAAGTGGTTGTACATATACAGAGCTTCAAAGATTGAATTCTATTTTGAAAAAGCAAATCGGATTTTTTTAAGTCGAATGATTTCTTAATCAATTGCATAGAATTCATTCTTTGGAATTCACCAGTGGGAAAATCAATCAATTTAACTCATTCGATATTATCAATTATTGAATTCAATCATTGGGATTTCAATCGTTGGGAAGTCAATCGTTGGGCATTAGCGTGTCCCGATAGAAAAATTTTTCGGTAATAGCACTCAAACGATGCGTATTAACGCCCTGAACAATAAAAGTTCAGCATCAAAACTTTTTAAGTTGATCTTCAGTTCCCTACCAGCGATTAAAATTAGCGATTCTAGTACATTTTGACAAAAAAAAAGTTTCGACGATTGTTTCAAATGTGGCTCAAACGTTTCGTATTTTAGTCCTTTTTAAGAAAAAAAATAATTTAAAGTTTTTGATAGAGTAATTTTGGTCCACTGGAAGATGTTTTAATTTTTATCAAGTAAATTTCCTTACAATATTTTCTTTAACTTTTTGCATTAAAACACTAAAAATCTTTTCATATATGACCTGTATTTCCAAAACGTTTATTGTAAGATTAAAAATGTTTTTTTTTTTCGCTAAACGCGAGGAAAAATCTGTAAAATTCAAGATATTACCTTTTTTTTCAAGATATTACATTTTTAATCTTACAATACATGTTTTTGAAATACAGGTCATATATGAAAAGATTTTGAGTGTTTTAATGCAAAAAATTAAAGAAAATATTGTAAGAAAATTAGCTTGATGAAAACTAAAACATCTTCCAGTGGTCCAAATTACTCTACCAAAAATTTTAAATTATTTTTTTCTTAAAAAGGGCTAAAATACGAAACTTTTGAGACACATTGAAAAAAATCGTCGAACTTTTTTTTAGGCAAAATGTACTAGAACCGCAAATTTAAATCGCTGGTAGGGAACTGAAGATCAACTTCAAAAATTTTTATGCTGAACTATTATTGTTAAGGGCTTTAATAAGCGTCGTTCGAGTGCTGTTACTACAACGAAATCGCAAAAACGCTGTTTAACGGGACAAGCTATTGGGCATTCAATCATTGTGAATTTTTATAATTGGGGAATTTAATCTATTTTTAACTCAATCGATTTACAATTTGCCAAAATCGGCGAAACTGAAAAAACACCCCCAGAATTGAAAAAAACGCTAAAATTGAAAAAT
>JAEKOY010000799.1:0-18625 GCA_021234595.1 Delia radicum | reverse complement strand
CAATCAAATGTTTTAACATTCATTCAATAACGAAAACCATTGCTGATGAATGCATGCTGGGTTTTTGTCAGTATTATATAATGAGGATAAATAACTTAAAACTATACCATTTTAAAATATACATTTTAGAATTTTTGCAATTGAAAGGATAAAACAGAAAGAGGAAGCATGAAAAATGTGGAGATTGGGTTGGTCATGTTCATGTAGAACAAAATGGATTTTAAAAAGTGTGAATTATTGAAAAATTGGTAACAAGACAACTTTAAAGAAATTAAGAAATTGATTTACAACTTGTGCTCTGGGCGTCATTTGAGTCAAAGTTTTTATAATTGGATTAACAATAGTATAAACCAAAATAATATTTGGACCCAAGTGCATGTAAATGTTAATTTTGATTTTTCTTCTTAATAATTTTTAATTAAAATGTAAATTGAGCAGATATTTGTATTACCATTTAACATTTTAAAAAATTTGGTTTATTTGACGCTAAATTGGATATAAAGTTATTTTAGACAATGGCTATGCTAGTGTAGAAACGGTAATGACATGTGATTTCTTTTCTCACTACCAGTAAGACATCAGCTCAATCTTCGCATTACGTTAACATAAGTAATAAGGACTTACTATAGTAGTTGATTTTTCGTTATTTTAATACAAAAAAAATAATTCGTTACCCATAAGTACTTATTTTTATCATCAACATTTTATGAACATATATATATCAATATTACTACTTTTTTTATTTTTTGTAAGCTGAACAGTAATGACATTTTGTACACGCAAGTCATTTATGTTTCATCTGTGAAGATAACATGTATACATAGCTCAGATGGTAGAGCGGTTGACTGACAACCTGGAGTATAAAGCTGGAATCGAGTGTGGGCACGAATTCGAGCTTTGTACTCGAATTCAATCTACTTATTTTTAATTTGTTGTAAGTTGGAAAGTAATGACATTTTGTGAACGCAAGTCATTTATGTTTTTATCTATGAAGTATAACACGCCTTAATAGCTAAATGGTAGAGCGCCTGACTGACAACCTGGAGTCCAAAGCTCGAAACCCGTAGGGCACGGAATACGAGCTTTGGACTCGAATTCCATCTACTTATTTTTTAATTGTTGTAAGCTGGAAAGAAATGACATTTTGTGAACGAAAGTCATATTGTCTTTATCTATTAAGTATAACATGTCTAAATAGCTCAAATGTCCAAAGCTCGAATACCGTTTTGGTTCATTTTGGAAAAAAAAAAATATTGGTTTATTTAAATTTTTTTTTTTTAAAACTTATTTTCGCACATTGGCGGCTCAGCTCAGTCTTTAAACTTTGAAAAAAAAAATAATTTTTTCTCGATGTGCCCATAATATTTACCCCTAACCAAGTAAAACAACATAACTTGGATATGAACTAAAATCATCACGAGTTCGTCAATATCTCGCCGCAATTACATTGTTGCAGTATTTGCAGCCCTTATATTTCGCAACCTATCATCTCTACTCTATTCCCTTTTTAAAGACTGGGACAAATTAATAGGAGAATATTGCATCTATTAAAAAAAAAAAAAAAGCAGACCAGGCCAGACCAGAGCAGAGCCTCTGGTGACAATAAAGACCACGCTTCCAGCGCTTAGTTAGCATATTATCAGCAACCCATTACCTAGAAAACAAATAGTGCTTACCAGAAGCGCTTCCGGAAGGCATTATTTAATTACAAAGCACTTCCAAAACAAATCCAGAAGGCATGATTTTTGTTTGCAATGTACCAATTGGTATATTTTATGCAGTTAAAAGGCGCTTCTTTCAATTGCTCTTAGAAGCAATAAATTAATTTCTTCTTAGACAATAAGAACCGCTTTTTTTGTATGTTGACAACATTAATGCTTCATGGTATGCATTCTTATACTTCATTGTAAGAATTATTAACTGCTTCAAAGAAGGCATTTTTGGGAAGCACAACAGAATGACTTCAATAATTAATATATTGTATGCAAGAAGGTTAGTGCTATTTTGGAAGCATAAAAATGTAGTTACTGCTTACTAAATCCAGGATATTTTTTGCTTGGTATATAATGAAAATAAATATCTTCACATATTATTATTTAATTTAATCAAAAAATCAAAATCAGACTAAATACATTCGGTAGCTGGCTTATGCTAAATAACTATATGACAAAGTTCAACTTTCTAGGTAAACAGGTGGATCAGAAAGCACTAACAAATAATAGTAAATTATAGGAGTTATTTTCAATAGTGAAACAAAAACCGAAATTAATTAATTTAAAATTAAAAAAATAAAACAAAAAAAAAGCAGTCCTTTGCCACGCACAAAAACTGACAATAAAAACCTGGCCTACGGTGTGCTCTATTTCCTAGCTCATAAGATGGATGATAAGATATAATCTTTAACTAAAGGATCCGCCATCTAACGTTTTTTTTTTTTTTTTAACTAGTGCTTATTTCGTGAATGGTAACACTTAGCTCATGTCTGATTTGACAGATAATTAGTTTTATCCTTCCGCCTGAACGAATATGGTTGTGTATACGCTTGAACAACGCTGGGAAATATTGCGACATACTTTGAAAATCATGGTAATGAGCGAGGAGTGGCCGTTACAGTCAATGGCGATCGTTATCGGGCCATGTTCAACGAGTTTTTGTTCACAAAAATTGAAGAGGAGGATATTGGCAACATTTGGTTTCAACAGGACGGCGCTACGTGCCACCACAGCCGAAGCTACACTCGATGTTTTTGCGCCCTGTTTTTGAAGATCGCATTATCAGCCGCATGAGCTGATGTCGTTGGCCACCTCGGAGCTGCGATTTGACACCGTTGGACTATATTTGTGGGGTGCCGTCAAAGATAAGTGTTACGCCAACAAGCCAGAGACAATTGACGCTTTAAAGGACAATATGTTAAAGCCATTGGTGAAATACAGCTGCACCACAATCGATAATGTGCTTAAAAATTGGACCGATGGTGTACGCTACTGCATGGCCAGCCGAGGCAGCCATTTGAATGAAATTATTTTCCATTATTAACCGGAAGGATTTTACTTTCAAATAAAAAAGAAATTTGAGACAATATTCAGTAATTTTTTTTATAGCATTTTCAAAAAAAAAAGTTATTTGGCGGACCCTTTACAATCATAGAAATAAACCTGTAAAAATAGCAGCAAAAACTACTACAAATTAGTTAAAAATTACCTTGCAGAAAAAACTGTTAAATTTAGCAGATTTTTTGTTAAATACTAATAAAATAAGAACAGCAAAAATAAATCTGTTAGCTTTACAAAATTTAAGTTATATATTAATGAGAATTTTAGTTAATTGAAGATAGCATTAAACTCTGTTAAAAAAAACTTTTACTAAATATTTGCAGACTCAAAATAGCAAACAAAAACTGCAATATTAACAAAATTTTTACTATATCTACCTCAAATTTAGTAGAATGCAATGTACTGTTTATTTTGCTAAAATTAGAAGATTTTTTTTTTTTGCTAAAAAATTGTAGATTGTTAATTTCATAATTATTTATCCGCATTAAACAAAAAAATTTTTAAAATTTTACATTTTTTAATGATTTTTTTTTCTACTAATATTTAGTAAAGGTTTTTACTGAATTGAACACATTATTTGTTACGTTCACTTAACTAAAATAAACCACAAATACAACAAAATATTTGGAAATGCAGCAGATTTATTGTTGCTATTCTTATATTACAAATATTTACAAAAAAAAATCTATTAATTTAGCAATTTTTTCTGCAAGTTCATTTCTATCGAATTTTTAGTTATATGAGTGTACACTTTTGCTACCTCCCCTCTGCCCACAAACCGAAATTCGGGCCTGCGGTACAAACAATTTTTATGCCAATTTCAGCATTCTAGGTCATCAGGGAGCTTTAAAAAACTACGGAATTATAAAAAACTCCTTACACCTAACTAAGAGTATAGGGAGAATCACTAAAACTAAAATTGCCACGACCCGTTTGCCAACAGGTAGAAATGAGGGTTGGTACTATAAGTAAGCCAATTTTCTTAAAATATTTAAAAAACAATTGGAAGCTTTGCAAGGCTGCATAATGTCTAAAATCGTTTTGACACACCCATAGACCGAAAAATCAAAAAGCCGGCTAAATTAGATTCTGTTACATTTTTACGACTATAAACATGTCAAATTTCAGAGAGCTTCTGAAAATTCTTTACAGAAAAACTCACACCATTTTTTATTAACAAAAGCGACAGATAATGAATATATAACACAACATTAGAAAGCTGTAAAAAAAAATTGTTTAGTGTGAAAAAAAGATTGTTAGACTGAATATCAAAAATCTGGCTACGTAAAGTTCTTTCTGTTGGTTTAGTACTATAAGTATGCTAAATTTTAGCTTTCCTAGGCCGACTGGTGGCTCCCTAAGTTCTGGAAAGACAAACACACACACAAACATAGGAATAATTTATATATATATATGTAATATATATACAGTGTTTTTTGATTTTTTAGATTTTGGGATATCATTACTTTTTAGAAGGTTTTTGTGTCAATAAAAATAATGGCGTTTTTATTTTTGAAAAATTCCAACTCGTTCAATTCCCGCGCGGCGGCTGAATTTTGGGTACCTTCTTTGTAGAACAAAAATCTCTAAATATATTTAAAATCTGACTTCACGAATCGATTCTACGTGAAAAATAGGCTTATAAGCAGTTTTTTACGCTTTTACATTGCAACCGGAAAGCCATTAGAGTGGTCGAAAAAATCGATTTTTTATTTCTTTAATTTTTTTTTTTTTAATATACACAATTAAAGAATATTCTTTCCTGAGAAAAATGGTATACTATACTTATTTTTATTACTACCCGTTTTAAAAAGTTATTAAGCCTTAAATTTTTTGTCGGTAGCAACAACTGTATTTTTGTTCTGTAATTTTTATTGCAAAGTAAATTTTATATTATATTAAAAACAAAGTAAAAATTTTTTATTAACAAAACAATGATAATGATTATTAGAAGCAATAAATAGTAATTTTTTAATTAATTACCCTTTTTTTCAACTACTGATAGAGCTAAACAATTCAAATTATCTCTATTTTTTGCTAAGCCAGAAGTGTTCAAACCGCGAAATTTTACCAACAAGTTGTTCGGTGTAAATGCTTGTTGATTGAATATTTCTGGAGGTTTCAATTGCATTTCAAAAACTTTTCTGGTCTGCCCACTCAGCTGCATTGAAAAGCACAAATGAGATGTTTATTCCAAAATGATCTAGAGTTTTTAAACTTTGAAGAGTTATAATATCAAACGCCGACTTAGAAAAAAAGGAATCACTATACGTCATCTTGTGCATTGCCATCTACTTCAACATTATTATGCACTTGCTCAACTTCTTCGATTTCAATAAAATCTTTTTCGTAAAGCATTTAATACTAAAAAAAAAACTTTGTAGTAAACATTTTAAAACAAAAGAAAATAAATGTGGGGTATGTAAAAATAAAAGTTTAAGGAATAATAACTTTTTAATGGTGTAGTAATAGCAAAAGTATAGTATGCCATTTTTCTCAAGTAAGAATCCTCTTTAAATGTGATACGAAAAAATAATTAAAATGAAGAAAAAAAAAAAAAAATATCCATTTTTTTCGACCCCCCTAATGGCTATCCGGTGCATTATAAAAGGCCAAAAAACTGCTTATAAGCCTAATTTTTCATGTAGAATCGATTTGTGAAGTCAGATTTTAAATATATTTAGCGGTTTTTTTCTACAAAAGAAGGTATCCAAAATTCGCGATTTTAGCCGCCGAGTGGGAATGAAAGGAGTTGGAATTTTTCAAAATAAAAACGCCATTCCTTTTTATTGTTGCAAAACCCTTCTAAAAGTTATGATATCCCAAAATCAAAAACAAAAACCAAAAAAAAAAACACTCTAATATATATACATCGCTGAACACATCTAATACTCATACATCCTTGAATTCGTCTTATGCACATATCTTTTATAGTTTATTATATCCTGTATATCCCTTTTTCCTTAAATATTTAAAGAGAAAGTCTTCCAAAGTAGCTTTTAAGTTGTTAAGTTACATATTTTTAAATACACTCTAAGAAACACTACCCCCACTATCTGTCGACATCATTCTGTACCAGCAAAAACTTATCGTTTTCTCATAAAAGATTGTCCTGCATACGTATAAAAACAATACTTAATGTTTTTATTAAATATTTCATAAATATTACGAAGCGTTATATGGGACGGAATATTTTTTAAAAACTTTTCATAACAATTTTGAAACTATTACTTTTAGTGTACGTTTTCTTTCGAATGTAGTTTTAAAATGGCATGAAATATTATCATCATCATAACATAGCAAAGACATCTATGCATTTAACTTGTCTTGCTTTTTTAATTAATATTTAATGATTTTAACAATTTAGCACACATTTTTGAACATTTCTGTTTTGTAGTTTTTGCAAAAAATAAGAGAAAAAGATACAAAATTTACAAAACAGCATGTACATTAGTAAATTATAGTAGGTCAGGACAAATTATGGGGTGTGCTACAATAAGGGAATGTTGATGAAAATTCGGAAAATGAACTTTAAATAAAATCTTTAAATGATCTCAATTAATTTCAATACTAAGCAGCTGATGATAAAACTGCGCAACTCAAAAAAAAAAAAAATAAAAATAGGACTACCGACCACTGATCTTAAATTTTCGGTGGTACCCAGTTGCTTCACTTGTGAGCCAGATTTTTCGCCAAATTTCATTACAATTTAGCATGTTTTAACGAAGATTTTTATACATAAAGTTTTAAAAATAAGATATGTTGTCTTAATTTTTGATGGTAAATCAACATTCAAAATAAATTAAATTAGCATTAACAAATAAATTCGCTTTTTTCAGATTTTACTATATTTTACAATTTTATGCCCAACTTATCAATTAATTTCGTATCGATCAAGTAATTTTTGTGACTAAAAAGAGGAGTCTTCCGATGTGTTCCGTTAGGATATTTTTTACCGGCCCCAATCTCACGTTTAAGTGTTTAAAAGTGGGGTTCAATTAAACATTTTAGTGTGGAAACATGTCTGAACCTAATGAAATTCACATCTTTTTGAACTTAGTTTTGATGAACTCGAAAAAGAAGATGCAGGTTAAAAAGCTCTTTGAAAAAGTAGCATTAAAGCAGAATACTTATGATTGTAGGGAAAAGTTCACACATTCCCACGATAAAATTTAATATGCATTTATATACATAAATTTTTAGCTTAATTCAACTATAATTCTTTAACAAAAGGCCAGTTTTAATATCATTTAAAACACATTTTACTTTAAACCGCTAAACATAAGATTGGTGCGCTAAAAAAATAGTTGACGATTATTTTTTTTTTTCTTCTTTATCACTATTCCAAATTTCATTAACCCTTTAACCGGCAAGCCCGCCTCTAGGCGGGGTATTTTAAATTGGCCATAAGTTCGCCAAAAAAGTGTTTCATTATAAAAATGTAAGCTATATCGATAGAGAACGAAGTTAGCCACATATTTTACGAAGTCATGGTTGGAAGCGAGAAAGCGTTATAGTTAAAATTTTCAGTAATTTCAAAAAATAAATATTTTGAAACAACCACAATTTTGAAAAGTCCTTAAAACACATTTCTATTAATATGAAATCATTCATATTCCACACAAAGGAATATTAAAGCTTAAACTTTTGGAAAATATTCTAAGTTTGTGCCAAAGACATACTGAAGTTTAAAATGATACGTATAAAGGACATCATCTAATCTTGAAAACGAGTGAACGGATTTTTATGAAATTTGGCAGAAATATTATATTTGGTAACGCTATCAAAGCTTCAAAGTTTCGTCAATATATATTAAAGTTAAGGTTAGTTTTCGCGTTTTTCGAAAAACGAAAATCGCCATATCTTTTTATATAAAAGCTCAAAACGGATAATTTTTGGACTGTTGTTATATCTTTGTAAGAAGAATAATTTATGCCTTAACTTTTTAAATTTTATAGGTTAGTTTTTGAGATAGTCTCTAAACCTATTTTGACCCATATCGCCTAAAATAGGCAACAAAAAAACAAAATATTATTTATTTCTCGTGCTGAACAAGTGGAATAAATGTCAGCCCAAAAAAGCTAAGGCCGGTTAGAGGGTTAAGATCGGAGGGAACCATTGGGAGACTTCCCTTGTAAGCAAAAAGGCAAATTAAACCAATTATTTCGTGTAAAAAAGAAAATAAAAAAGTGCGGTTCATGGGAAAACCTCGCAATGTGCTTAAATGTATGTGAGAGCATAGCTCAAAAGTATGAGCTTTGAGTTTCTCTTAGAGTATAATATGCAAAATTAATATTGTAAAATTTAAAAAAATTACAGCTTAATAAATTCTTAAATTATATTTGCGAAAGTAAGTTTAACAAAAGCTTTCGTTACAGTGAATGTCTATAAAATATTTTCAAATTTTATTTTAAAAATGTCCATGTATTTGTATGAATTAAAAAAAAAAAAATTTTAAATAAACTTTAGAGTCATTTTATTGTAGGCGTGAACAAGATATTGCATTGAAGTTTTTTTTTTTTTTTAATTAAATAACTTGTTGAGAATATCACCAATTATTTAAAAGCAATAGGACTTGATTTGCCTTTACCATAAAAAAAAACAGAACTAAGTTATTGCAAAAATGCAAAAGTTTTGATTTTCAAATGTGTGATAACTTTTTCACTTTAAGAGATAATCCACATTAGTATGTATATTTCTTTTTATAAATTGCATGCAAATTACACACGCAGAACAGAACATGTCGCTCATTTAATACATAACTGTCATAAGTCCAACAATGCGATGCAGACTTATTAGTTATATCATGCTTTATATTGTGTAATATCATGTTAATATCATGTATAGTTTTCGAGATAGACGATAATATATTTTATTTTTTCTTTAAAGTGAGTGCACAGAGTATATACCTCATAGAGAAACTGTGCTACTCAATGGTTTCTCGATAATTCGCGAGTTCGCACACAACTCTCACTAAGATAAAATACATTAAAACCTAATATTTATAAAAAACGTGACAAAATAAATACAGAAAGGGTCGAGCGAGACAGATATGGATTGAAAACTTTAAACTCGTTTTCTGGAAAATCGTGTTTTTTTTGAGTTATGTCAGTCTTGCGGTAAATGAGCGATATGTTCTATCACAATATTCGGTTACAGCTATCATCACTTGCAGTTATGTCTACCATATGAGGACAGCATATTCAGTACACTCGACCGACATTTTTATAAAATTACTTACGAAATAAATAAAACACTGTTTGCAATATACTTCTATTTGACTAAGTTTTTATAAATATAAAAAATATTAATGTTAAAAAATACTAAAACATAAATTATACAAGTTAATAACGTCGGTTTGGACAACATATGACATAACTATCACATATGGTTGGTGATAATAATAACAGATATGGTATTTTGGAGGGTAAACATCTGTCATTATAATTCAGTATTCGATGGACGCCAAAGTGTAAACACACATTTTTTCATATTTCTCTATATTAATGTCGAATTTTGTGCCTAAAAAAAGATGTTTTGCGGAGAAGTCTGATAACCTTCTTCCATTTGAAAGAAAACGGCAGCTTACGGACAACATGCACCAAACTCAAAAAACTTGTGAACGATGGATTTGCGCGATTCAAAAGTGGTGATTTAGACACAGAAGACAAGGAGATACTTGGTCAGCCGAAAAATTTTGAAAATGATTAATTGGAAGCATTACTAAACGAAGATTGTTGTCAAACTCAAGAAGAACTTGCATTATCATTGGGAGTCACATAACAAGCCATTTGCCTACGTTTAAAAGCATTGGGATTCATTCAAAAGCAAGGAAATTGGGTCGCATAGGAATTGAAGCCGAGAGACGCTGAAAGGCGATTTTGCATTTCGGAAATGCTGCTTGAACGCTACAAAAAGAAGTAATTTTTGCATCGTATTGTTACAGGTGATGAAAACAATAGTCATATGTAAAGCCCGGCTAAATCAACGTCGAAGCCGGCGAAAAGGTAATGCTCTGTATTTTGTGGGAGCAAAAGGGTGTTCTGTATTATGAGCTGCTTAAATCGGGTTAAAACGATAACAGGGGACCTGTACCGAGCACAATTGATTCGTTTGAAGATAGCAATCAACGAAAAACGACCAGAATATTCGACCAGACACGAGGCCATAATCTTCCATCATGACAACGCTGGGTCACATGTTGCAAGACCGGTCAAAATCTGTTTGTAAAACAGTGCATGTTAAGTTTTTAGCTCACCCGCCTTATAGCCCAGACCATTCCCCTTCTGACTACCATTTGTTTCGACCGATGCAGAACGCCCTTACTGGAATACGCTTTACTTCAAAACAGGGTATCAGAAATAGGCTTGATTCATTACTTACCTTAAAACCATAGCAGTTCTTTTGGCGCGGAATCCATATGCTACCAGAAAGATGGTAAAAAGTAGTGGCTAACGATGGACAATACTTTGAATAATGTCTTAATTCATTTCGTTATTATAATCAATGCATTTCGACATTATTAACTTGTATACCCAATACCATGCTAAATAAACCGCCTTAAAATTTTCAGTTATAATCTCGTATTTTCCTCCGGAAAAGTCTTCATACTGAGATTCCAGTAATACAATAATGCATTCTTCATGCATTCCATCAAATATGTTTTAGCTCTGAATTTTATTCTACACAGATTGTTTCAACTAAAACAAAAAAAATCCAACATTTTTGTTAGAATACTAAAATTATATTTATTTTTATGTTGTTGCTAACCTGAACAATATTTTCTTCCAATTTCTAGAATTTTTTAGTGTTTTCCCGTGTCGATTAACATTATTGTTATTTATTTTTTTCATATTAACATAAAATTTCCATCATATTATTAACATTTTATTAAGAAGTAAATATTGAAAATCTGTTCGTACTAAACATTGGTAGTTTCAAGTACACTCGGGAAACTTCTGCTTTAAAAATATGTAGTTGTTTGGGTTGTAATACAGTTTCTTTATTTTAATGTAAATGTCAGTCATTTGTAGAACAAATTTAATTTTTTACTAACCTTGTACTTCATTTAAAACAAACTACATCAAATGACTGCTTTATGATTTTAATTTAATTTTTACAGTGGTTTTTTGTTATTTAAAAAATAAAAAAAATTAATATTTATATATTTTTTACTAATATATGTGGTTAATTTTACTACAATTGTGGTTCAGTTTTTGAACATTAAAAAACAAATGACAATGTTAGTTGAATTTACTGAAATGTAAGTCATCCTTTCTTTAAGTGAAATTTCATTTGTTTTTAACTACTTTTGCTGTGGTTTTTACCTACATAGTATTCTAAGTGTACTAATATATATTTATTGTAACGGTTGGGTCTACCGATCATTGCCACAATTATTTTTTCAATTCACTATTGGTTGGTTTTACCAATTATTGAAATGTTTCAGAATAAATTTGGTTGTATTTCAAAATTATTGAATTGCAACACTATTTTTACTGCTTTAGTTACGAAAATTCTATAATCGCTGTAAATTTTTTTTATTGAGAAAATGCTTTTCTATATTTTCATCAAATTTCCAACGAATTTATTTTGTGTGTGCAGAAATGCGCTTTTGAAAATGGGTTAATAAATATAATATTAAAAAGTTCTCAAATTTGTTGATTACCTGAGGTTTCGTGATTTGTAGTCTAATGGGTCAGATAGTGATGGATTTAGTAGGCCCTTCTTTAAAACTTTATTGCGTTGATTATGTCTGTGTGAAGTTTAATGGCTATCCGATTATACTGTAAGAAATGGCTGAATTATTTCCAAAATATTTGTGATACACTCCACTGTGCATTGTCGGTGAACACGTCTTGTTTATGGAATTTGTCCATGAAAAACCTTTATCCTTTTTTCTTAGGTTTATTAAGATTTCTGAAAAAATTTTTACAGATCTTTATTTATCTCTGTTTCAATCTTTTAACTCAAATTTTAACTTCTCTTTCGAATTATTTTTTTTTTTTTTTGGGTAATGGATAATTTGTAGTCTGAGCGGCATGGAGTTGCATTTGTATTTGTCAAACACACCCGCAACTCACATCTACTACATAGCTTTATGTTCTAAAATGATTGTAAAAAATCGTCCTGGATATGTAAAATAAAAATTTGTGTAATCTTTGATATCAACCCATTTTTTATTTTTTTTTTCAAAAATAGTGTACATCTCTGATTGCAAAGTAAATGTTTGTACAAATGCATGTTTAAGCAAGTAAACATATGTTTTTTTTTTTTTTTTACTTCTTACAATAAGTTTCTGTTGTTGCTGTTGCATATACGGAAAACTAAAACATCCGTTACAGTCACATTTAATGTCAGATTTTTTCATGCTGCTGTAACTGAAATTATACTCAACACATTTATAAATTTGTTTGTATGAAAGTATTTTAGTACGGATGATGTACCAATGTTGCTGGTGATGTTAATGATGATGACACGTGCATTTGTTAATATCTATGTAACTTTGCTTTTGTATGTATGGGTATGTACATTGTACTATAGGGTTATAATTTGTTTTCGGCAAAATTTTTTACCTATCACCACGTGGTGGGAAATATTGTATTATTATTGTACTGCGCCACAAATTTAGGGTTACCTATTGTGTCATGAATGAAACCAACGGGAAATGAAAAAAAATATATTAAAGGATGTTTTATAGAGGTATATAACTTTGAAATTGAATAAAACAAACATACATTTTTTTAATTGACATGAAATTTACTTTATTCGAAAGATAATCTTCTGCCATAATAATTAAAATATGGTTTCTGCCATATGACAGAAAAGGCTGGCTTGGACTTAGTCTAATCTGGAGGTCCAATTTTCGATGACTTTTTAAAACATTTCTGGCCGGATATTGGCAATAACGCGTCGAATGTTGTCCTCCAAGTGGTCAATCGTTTCGGGCTTATCGGCGTGGACTAGCAACTTCACATATCCCTCAGAAAATAGCTTAGATGCCAATTTAAGGGTCCAAAACGTGAAACAATGCGGTTACCAAACCTTTCCCTCAATAAATCAATTGTGGCACGAGCTGTGTGACATGTTGCGCCCTCTTATTGAAACCACAGCTGAACATCATGGTTGTTCAATTGTTGAACGAAAAAGTCAGTAATCATGGCTCTATCACTGTCGCCATTGACTGTAACGTTTTGACCAGCATCGTTTTTAAAGAAGTACGTACCAATGATTCCACTAGCCCATATATCACACCAAACAGTCAGTTTTTCTGGATGTAACGGTGTCTCAACATACATTTGAGGATTATCATCACTCCAAATACTTCAGTTTTGTATATTGACGTAGCCATTTAACTAAAAATGAGCTTTATCGCTAAACAAAATTCGCTTTTGAAAATCGAACCGTGATTTTCAAATTAAATTTGCACGAAGCGTTGTTCATGCGTCAGTCTATTCATTTGTAATGCCAAACCAAACTAAACATAAATCAATTGACAGCTGACAAAATGGCCGCCAGTTAAAAATGTGTTTCCAACTTAAAATTCTATACCTGTATAAAAAACCCCATTTAGTAGATCAAAAACAGTAAAGGGTTTTAAGAACTTAGCTTAATTTTGAAACAAAAGCCGTCTTTCAAAATCGGAGAAATACTTCAAATTTAAAAGCGTTTGCGTCCTTTAAAATATTTTGCGAAATACTAACTTTTAGTTTAATTAAACAAAAAGTTTTCTCAAACTTATGCCGAAACTTTTTTAAAAAAGCAAAAATATGAAATTGCTATATGGACTATACGCCAAGAGTAGGTAAAATTTGAGAATTGGAAAAAAAATTAAAAGTTATAACCCTAATGTACAACAAAAAAATGTAGAGTAATATACAATTTGTTTGGTGAAATTAAAAAAAAATGTGTTCCTATGTATAATGTTAACTAGAATAAGGGAATGTTTGCTAATGTGGCTATATGAAAATAATTAAGTTTATTTATCGAAATCCAAAAACATCATTGATCATTTTCTTTTGTTATATATAATTTTATTGTGGCAGCTTTTATAAAAATTTTCGAAATAACTCAAAAGGAATTTCCCACTCCTCGGGGAATCCCAAAATTTTTTCACAATGCGTATTTTTTTGATTTGGTTACTTTTATTTCTGTTTAAGTTTTATTACTGAGTTTTATTTCTGATAAGTACTACCTGGTGAGTATAGAAGGATAAAAAAATTAAAAAAAAAAATAATATGTGACACAAAGTGCTTCAATTTTGTATTTCTATTCCGTGGGAAAAATCTTTCCCTATGGACCACTAGTGTAGTCTTTCGTGTTACTATTATATTTATCTTGTTTTGCTGTACATGTTCACGATATTAGTTTTTAATTACAGTTACGGCTAGAAAAGGGCGTAGAGAATTCCATTTTCGTGAAAATGAGATCTTACAATTGCTTATGGCGGATAATAGTGATGGAGAAGATGAATTTCTTCTAGATGAAGAAGATCAACATTTTTTAGAAGAAGATGTTGAAAATGATGCAGGTGTTGTTGAAATCGAAAATGCAGTTCAAGAAGATAATGAAAATATAGCATTGGATATCGCTTCAGTTCCTCCAACGGAGCTGGAACCTACTTTTAGATGGACAACTAATTCTTATATACCAAATATATAACATGAAAGTGATTATGAATTCGGTCGCATAAACATTTTTTCTGACAGACATGATATGTTGACTCCAATGGAGATTTTTCTGGAAGTCACCAAACTGGATACGCTAGTATCTGCATCATCATACCGGAAAGCGTAAGATATGCGGAACAAAACGGAAAATCGTTTAGTATTGAACAAGATGAAATGAAATCGTTCTTAGGAATGAATTTTGTAATGAGTTACCACGCATAACATTTGCTCTATGTGCAACGTCTATCTCTGTTTCACAAGTAAAACAAATTGTTGTGCTGAGTATCACAATTAATTAAGATTCAATATTGTTCCGTTTTTTATTATATTTAAGTTAATTTCTGCAAAATTCATTCATAAAAATGCAATAAATTGTTACTTTTCATCATGGGTAAATATCCGTCCATTTTTCAGGCGGAGATTTGGGCCATTTGTGTCTGTGCATTGGAATGCCTGCGAAGGGGAACTCGCAGATCTCGCATCTACATTCTTTCTGACAGTCAGGCTGCACTGAAGGCCTTAATGGCCTATAAGGTGTCGTCCGGGTTGGTCATGGAATGCATTCAGACTCTCAATAGGCTCGGTAGAGGCAACTCTCTAACCTTGGGGTGGATTCCTGGTCATGAGGGGCATGAGGGCAACGAGAGGGCAGATTGTCTTGCCAACCGCGGGGCCCGAAAGCCCTTTATTGGTCCTGAACCATTCTGTGGAATACCTGCGGGGTATGTTAGGGAAAGGCTCAGGGCATGGAGAGAGTCTGAATTCTCTAGTTACTGGGAAAACTCTCCTGGTCAGCGCCAGGCTAAAAGATTGATCTCTTTTTCCAGTAGGGGGTCGAGGCGACTCTTGTCGCTTGAAAGGGGGGGTTTGAGGACCCTGGCGTCGTACTTAACTGGACACTGTAATCTCAGATACCATCTGCACAAGAAGGGTCAATCGGACACGGATTTGTGTAGGTGTTGCGAGATGGTGTCTGAGACCTCGGAGCATGTTCTCTGCGAATGTCCCAGGCTTTGTGATAGGAGACTTAGGTTTCTAGGTGATCGCTTCATTTCGCCTTCCGACATCACGAACATTTTGCCTAATAGGATAATTGGCTTTATAGGTAGCTTGAATCTGTAGGTAATCTTAGGCAGCACAAAAGACCTACATTGGTCGCGGTGCATAGTGCCTTCTGATCTAATCTAATCTAATCTACTTTTCATCCATAAACATTAGCATTATTTTTTTCCTTTATGGTCCATTGGGAAAAATATTTCCCATAAAATTCCATAAAATCTGAATAAGTGTTTTGGATTCTGTTGTTATTTAGTACATTTTATCTCCAAATCGACTAAAATAAAACGCTAGATAGTATTATATAATCATTGTATCCTTATGGTCGTGAAAGGGTTAAGAAAGGCTTAAGCGAACAGGCCACATTAGTGAACATTCCCTTAGTATAATGTTGTTTTTTATTTCACAGCCATATGTTTTGTTAAATTTTTACTTAATAAAAGGGGTTGTTGAACAACGTAAAGTAGTGAAAACAAAAATGTGACTGGCTTTTAATTAGATTTTCGCTTTTTGCAAATTGTATGTCAAAACTAATTTTTAAAATATCAGGGTTTTCATTGCATTTAAATTTCTAACAAAGTTTGTTTTGTTATATTAAAGTTTCCATTTACTCAAAGATTCTAGCAAATGTCATGGATTGGACATTCTAAAACTAATTTGAATAGTAATTTTATTCACTTCGTTTATTTTAAATTTAAAGATTTTAGTTATTACCCAAGTGAAATGATTTCATAACCTAGTGAACTTTTTTCGTGAAACTACAATATTAAGAACTATAAAATAATTCTCTTTTATAATCATGCCATCCCATAAGTATGTTTTAGAAAATAACATTCCGAAAAGTTCTTAGAAATATGCAAACATTCTTGTTAACTTCCGGTTTTATAACTTTGGAAGATGTTACAATTCCTTGACATTTTTTTCTTACTTTATGTCCACATTTTAACTATCTAATTAACTTTAGTAAATTTACTCTCGTTCTACTTTGTCACCAATAACTCTCAATGCTTTTAATTTAGTATATCATTAACATAACTTACAACTTATGTTGGTGGCAAGCAACTACTAACAAGGAATGACCGCTGATGGCTCGCGCAGATTGCGATAAAATTTTTGTATGTTATAGATAATCAAAACATGTGGAATCAAATGTGGGATCAAAAGTTCCACATTTTTCGTTTTTTTTTTTTTTAATTTTCCAATAAAAAGAATATATAAATTTGGTATCTAATGAAAAGTACACTCTCATAAAAATTTTAATTAAAAAATTTCATCCAACTGAATCGATTCGGTTGCTGGACCCTCGTAAATTCGGTTGTCACAACCGAATTCAGCTTTCGCTACTGAATTCGGTTGTCACAGTCCCCAATTCGGTTACAACAACCGAATTCAGTTGTGACAACCGAATTTACGAGGTTGCAGCAACCGAATCAGTTCGGTTGGATGAAATTCTGTTGAGACAATCGCATTGGTTATGTGAGTGTATTTGAAAGTTCAACTTTTCATGGTATTCTGAAAAACACATAAAATTTAGGGTGTTTTGTACTAAGAGGCATACGCGGTTCACGGCCAAACTTACATACACTGCCCGGCTAAAAATTTAATATGGGGTCGAATATAATTATAACTCATTTAATAAGTTCCCCTATATAAGAACATACAGATTGATCAGAAAATGGGTCATCTACATGTTTATCCGAAATATTTCCAAATCCGTGACATTATATTATATCTAATTAGATATAAATGAATCTGATTTTATCAAATTTTATCCGATAGTAGTTATGCATTTGGTAACGTGAAGTTTATCTTAAGAGTATTTAAGTTTAAAATTTAAATTTTGTGAAATCGATCATTTTAAAGGCCAACTTTTTTTTTCAAATGAGACAACGAAATGATTAAAAACTATCAAGAACAAATTTATTGTTTCAAAAATATATAATTAAGTGGTATTGGCTTAAAAAATGTACACATTTTGTATGTGAAATTATAGACAAAAATCGCTTGCAAATAAATTTAATATGGTTATATGTGGAGCCATATGTAAGAAAATCTTAACTTGGGATTATATATAATGATATACAAAATAATAAGGAAAATATTTTCAATTTAATAAGACTTACCATGGGACCATATATAATCATATCGATCACAACATATATATAATCAATATAATAATAATCCAAATTTATTATATTGATTATGTTGTTATATATGGAGTAAGATTTGGCGACATATATAATAATATCAAAAATCTCGCAATAAAAGTTATCAGATGTATTTGCATACAGTAGTACGAGGGCGGATCAATAAGTCCTTGACTTTTTGAATGAAACACAGTTTTTTTTTGCAAAAAAAAGTTATTTTTCAACATAATCTCCTTTTAGCTCAATACACTTAGTCCAACTTTTCTCCAATTTTTGTACCCCTTCCAAAAATATGATTTTTCGAGGTCCATAAAATAGACATTTGTGTGATCAATAATTTCATCATTGGAGCTAAATCTCTTTCCACCGAGGCATTTCTTTAGGTTTGGAAATAGGAAATAGTCACTGGGGGCTAAATCCGGAGAATCTGGCGGATGAGGTACCAATTCGTAGCCCAATTCAAGGAATTATGCCATTGAGACTGCACACGTGTGCACCTGTGTATTATCTTGATGAAAAGAGTTTTTTCTTGGCCATATGGGGTCGTTTTTTTTTTTTAAATCCTCGTAAAATCGGTCCAATAAGTTGGCATAATATTCGCCGTTTATTGTTTTTCCCTTATTGGCCGCCAAACTTACCTTGGCCTTCTTCGGAGCCGGTTCACCCGGAGAAACGCATTGTTAGACTGCTGCTTGGCCTC
>JAEKOY010000798.1:0-18633 GCA_021234595.1 Delia radicum | reverse complement strand
AACATGCCGTTTTAAGGAAAACCCAAACTAAATTAAAAAACTTTTGTTTAAATCATAACAAATATTTCGAAAATTATCAGCAGCAATATTAAATAATGTCTATCAATTTAAAGTCGCGAAAAAACATAAATTTTCCTATAGCAAGTTATATATTTTTTCTCAGTAAGTGAGAGTATTGCAATCTCTTTATTTTATAAACTCTTTGCTGTTACTTAGCTCTATTGAGACTGACTTGAGCCTAGATTACATAGATCTCAAAACTCTTTGGCATTAGCTGTCAGTGCACGTAACTCATGAGAATGTGTTGGACATATTTACGTCATACAAAAAATATTTGAATGTGTATGAAGCTATTTGACTTGAGCTATTTAGAAATACTTTTACCGCATCTCTAGCTGTACAGTCATCTAGATGTACGGTATAAAGAAAACTCGAGATAGCGAAAGAGCAAATTGTTTGCATTGACTACCTTTTAATTTAGAAGGGTATCCACAATTTCTGTTTTATTTTTCATTTTCAATAAATTCAGCATTTTCAAAAACATTAAAAGGTGCATTCGATTTAGTACAAAAATATGTTGCGATATAACGAGTATTTCGATATAACGACTCCGCCTGAGAATATATCATTCGTTATACCGGACTTTGACTGTATTTATTTATTGAAATATTTCGTTCTTTTAGTTCATATGTTTGTTAGACTATTTTTTCAATTATTCATATTGTTATATTGGCCAATTGATTGTTTAACAGATCTGCACAGTATAAGAGAAATTCCCAAATGAACGGTTAAAATTTAACCAATTCATTTTTAACCGTTCATTTGGGACTTTCTTTCATATTATGCAGATTTGTAAATAACCAATACATATAACCATATGAATAATTGAAAAAAAGATGTCTAAAAAACTTATGAGCTCAATAAACGAGCTAGTTCAATAAATGCAAATGAACTAAAATGCCGAACTCTGCTACACATTGTGTGCACCATGGCGAAACAATACAAGGTAAAGCAATAACGGAGAAGTATGGATTTTTATTTGACATTCTACGGTTTTCTATTTATATTTGTAAGAATTTTTGACATTTTGTTTTTGTAATCGAGATAATATTTTTCTAAGTCTGCCAGGTATTGTTTTTCCATGGTCTTTACATTCCGCCATCCAATGACTAGATTTGTATATGGAAAGAAAGCTTGAAACTATCTCAGCTGTTATTACTGATTTGGGATATTTCAAACAGATTTTAGAGGTTTCTTTTTCAAACTGCCTGTTTTTTGGTTGATAGCAACACAGAAATAAAAACACAAAAAAATGTAAAATAATACCTAAAGTTTGTTGTTTAAATTCATTCTTTTTGTTGTTGATTTTTTTATTATACTTGCTCAAATGGCTTAGGCTTAGTTTTGTATCGTAGTAGAGTGAAGTGTATTGTAGTAAAGAAGGGAGAGTATAACGAACAAAAAAAAAAGTAATCACAATACCCTGAAATATACTTGGGACATCATACTCTTCGTGTCGTTTGGTCGGTCGTTTATTGCAAGGCAGAGTGAACGTCAAAAACGAACAAAACAGACATCAGCAGGCATGCGGCTTAAATGGAGAACCATAAAAATTCGTATTAAGAACACAAGAGACGACCAAATAAAGTAAGCAGGCAAAACGAATAATAACAAAAATTGTATTTTAAAAATGTTGCATGTAAGAAACAATTTTAACATTATGGTTGAATGCAAGGTAACAATTTTTTCGATGTGACATGATAACATTTTATTATGATTATTATATGTAGTTTGCTCTCTTTTAATTATTAAGTCACATCAATGTATCATAGCTGAATTAGGGTAATTTAAAGATTATTTCTAAAGATATCAAAAAAGAAAACAGTAGTTTCAGTTCAAAGTTCAAAAATATCGTCAGCTTATTATTAGTTTGACCCAAACGCCGAAAAATTGGCAGGAAGATATACTGGATATCATTCACTCAGGAAAAAAAGCAAATAGTAAAACAAGTAGAAACAACATTAAAATAAATAGAAACAGCTTTTTTTTTTTTTTTTTTTTTAAAGAGAGGCAACACTCAGGAAATACTTCCTATATTTAGTGTGTTGCTTTCTTTGGAAAGGGATAGAATAGAGATGAAAGGTCGGGAAAGGATGAAGGGCTTCAGACATGGCAACACTGTAATTGCGCGAGATGATAAGACTTAGAACAGTTGTTGCTCGCCACCTGATGGAGAGTTGGCGAACTTTATTGAAGCTTTTTGGTTCATAGCCCTGATTCATTATTTTACTTCGGTGGGGTTAATTGCTATGGGAACACCGAAGGTGGACATTGCGATACGTATGAGAGATAGAAAAAACTCATTCATATTATTTTGATGTTACCGGCACCGGGGATCGAACCCGGGACCTTCTGTGTAAAAGTCCAACGCGCTAACCATTACACCACAACGCACCAAAAAGTTTGTGTACAAAAATAAGATATTAGTTTAAATATATAATAAAAATTGATTTAACTATGTTTTTTTTCTCTGTGTAGATATCATATGAAAGATCACGAAATTGATTATGGAATCAGAAAGGGTAAGGGTCGGTGTGTCAAGGGTAAGGGTCGGTGATTTGGTAAAGCACCATGGCTCAAAGATTAGGATTTCAATTGTCATTATTTTTTGGACTACCAGTAATGACACTAGCTTACTCTCTGCTGTACTTTAATTCGAAAAGTAATGGCACACTAATAACTAGTTATTTTCTCCATTATTCCAATACAAAAAATAATGAGTTACCAATAAGTACTTATTTTAAATATAAAATAATTATCTAAAAAAATTTTCAAAATCTATATTTAGACGCATTATTTTTGCAACTCTAGTAGGTACATATATAACTATTTATTTTTGATTTGTGCAAGCAAGTCATTTATGATGTTTTTTTTATTAATTCTTCGTTTACAGAACCGAGCTCTTAGTGTTTTAAATGCTAATTAAAGCTATTAAATAATAAAGACTTCTATATATTAAGAACAATATGTGATAGCTCCGAGAGTTGAGTTAGCTCAGATGGTTGAGCGGTTGACTGACAACCTGGACCCCAGGCTCGAATCCAGTGTGGACAAATTTTATTAAAAAAAAAATGTTTTCAATAAAAAAAACCATTTTTTATTAAATTTATTGTTTTTTTAAAATGTTTTTTATACTTATTATTTTTATCCATACTAGTAAGCATATAGGTAACCATATATGTTTTAATTTTTCGTAAGGTGTAATGATATCTTATTATTTACACGACATCGCCATATAAAAGTAATGAGACTTGTAAGAAGCTGCCATTACCAAATATGTACTTATATAAACACTTATATGGTAATTTGTTTCTTCACTGGATTTTTTGTCAAATTTCGCTATTAACTCTAGGCATGAGATAGAAAAGCTTAAAAGAAATAGTTTAAAAAATAACCATGTTTCGTAAAGATCTGCGTGTTCACATCAGAATAGATTCATAGTTGGTCCTTACGTATACTTAGTACAATAATGCCTTAACTACAAACGATACTTTGGAAAATGAAGATGAATAATGCCATGGTGGGGCATGGAGGACTTACTTAGAAGATAGATTCTCAAAGTGTTTTGCGAATTTTCAACAGAAAATTCTCCCAATCTTTGACTTGAATTTACACAACAGTATTTTACTTTTTTTGAATATTTATTTATTTACGTTATTAATCATATAATTAATTATATACTAATACACCAACAAAGACCTATAGCAACGAAAACTATTAGCTCGCATAGCTACGTCTGACCAGAACCTCGACCACCGTTCTGATAGTCAATACCAACTAGCCTACCGGGGCGCTATTATTTATTTTTTTTTTTTTGCAGTAGTTTTACAAATTCCTCTTATACCACATTTATACATACTACAGCCAAAAGTAGCTGGTTTTGTACAAAGCTAAATTACAAAAACCTAGTTTGTAAGCGAGTGGGCAAGAGTGACTACATACAAACACAAAAATAATAAGTTTACACGCCAACAAAGCAAAGCTATGAATTTCCGTTATATAATATGAATTTTCATATATATAATATGGTAATGAAAGTTTTTGCTGGGATATAACTAAAATAGTAAACAATTAAAAATGTGAATACATTATAAATTAATTTTGCTAGTCCGCAATTATAAGTTTTGGTCGAAAACAATAAAATTCTATGTCATTGATATTATTTTTTGTCTGAATTTTTTTTTTTATAAAAAAAAAAACTATTAGTTAATCCTACTTTTTAAAAAATAACAATTTTGTTACTTCTTCCAATAATGTTTCTAAATACAGTTTTTCCATGCAATACATACTATTTTTAATACAACATTTATAAGAGAAAGTGAATGAATCGCGCCCTATTATATTTCCACTCCAAACGAATTTAAGTTTATAAATTATATCGTCCATTAAAGTTTAATGTAATCAAACCACATATGTACATTATAAGTATCTTGGAAAATTATGATAGTAATAAAATATATAAAATAATTAAATATAGACTATTTTTAGTATAGTTATGTACTAAAATCATTAATACCAAAAAATATTATTCAAAATCACCAAAATCTCTTTATGATGAAAAATGCAACTCTGTATGTAAAAGTAATGTGGTTGATGCACATGACAAAAAAATAACAATAACACAACATAAAAGAGAAGGAGAGTTAAAAGCAGATGAAAAGAGGAATAGGAGAGAGATTATCAACAACAAATATGTATACGTAGAAACAACAACTACAAAAAGTAAAGTAAGAAAAAGTAGAATATGAAAAAAAAGAAGAAATAAAAAAACTTAAAAAATACATTATACATTATAAAAGATGTAAAAAGCAAAAGTATATCTAATGTTATAAAAAACTCAAAAAGTTAGAAAAAAAATTAACATAAATTAAAGAAAAAATACCTTCTTGGATAAACTTTTAAAGCACGACGATCCATCGTTTAAAATAAAATCGAATTTAAACGAAATGAAATTATTAATGCATGCAACATCGTAGTTTTTGCTGTTTTTACCAATTGTTTATCTCACACTTTTAATTTAAAATACAATAAATATTTAAAAAAAAAAGAAAAGCTTAAAATACAACAAAATTTAGGGTAACAAATTTAAAAAATACAATATTATTTGCTGCTGTTAAATGTGTATGTATGTAGTTGTAGACAAAAAGGTGGTGTTTTCAAGAAATTTTCTGTATTTTATAGTTTTTTTTTTTCTTAGGCAAACAACATTTTTAAGTCTTTATAAATTAAACAGTAAAGTTTTTTATAACAAAAAAAAATATGAAGGTGAAGCACCTGTATGTTGTTTTAAATATCACGGGCGTTTTTTTCTTAATTAGATTGGCAAAAAAAGATGGTGAGGACAAGCTGGACTTATGTAAACTTATTAATAAAGATGCATATACACTTTTCACTACCACAAACACTTTTCTTTTTGAAATTCATTTTTATTTCAAATTCTATTAAATAGAAATTGTAATAGTATTTTTATAAATAGAATAATTTTATTTATTAAATTATATTCTCTCTTTTATACATATTCTTTATGATTTTTTTTTTTTCTTTTTATCACATATACAAAAAACACATTCCAACCGCTGTTTTTAACGGAGAAAACGAAACAAACCAAACTCTTTAGCTATCAAACACGTACTAAAAGTCAACTCTGTATTAAATTTAACACAATTCAATATGTGCTCATAAACTAGTTTTTAATCTGTTTTTACTCATTTTCTCTTGCTTGCTCGTTCTTTCTCTCTTTGATGTATAAATTTCTGTATACCAAAGTACAAGTTAGAAAAGCACCGTACTACAAGAATCTATCTCTTTCTTATGTATTGTATCATTGCTTTTTTATACCCGTTTCTTTACCTCTCTTCTGTAACTAAAACACATACTAATGACTTTTTTATTTCGATACGGGATGATTATCGCAAATGTTTTAAGTGAAAATTAAAAATATCTTCTTGTACAAAAAACAATAATGTTTGGTGGTGGTGGGTGTATTAGCGTTTGTTGTATTAATGTTTTGTTTTTAATCGTAGTTGTGTTGGTGGTGGTAGTTGTGTAAGCAGTCAAGTAGGTAGTTTTTGTACAAACGAAAGAAAAAATGCCATAAAATTTTGTTTGCTTTTTTTTTGGTTCACGTTATCTGCCGCAGCTGTCACACAGGCAGGCTACTAAGCAACCCACCTTTTGTAGACCTTTTCTTGTGAATCTCAAAGTGTTGCCAGAAGTAGGGAAAATACCTATACGTAGGTTTTTCGTTTCAAAAATAGCATGGGATAAAGTAAAATCAAAATTGAAAAAAGTTGAAAGAAAATTGAAAAAGTTTCGAAATTCGATATTGTAAAACTTGATTCATGGAGTTAATTAGAGCCTGAACAAATAATAAATATTAATAATATGTCACTATTATCAACAGTTTTTCAAATTAAATCTTTTTCTTTGCCAAAATTATTTTTATTCCTTGCTGTTAAATTATGTGAATTTCAAGGATGAACAAATTTTGTGATTTGAAAAACTTTTGTTTCTTGATTTCTAAATTAAGTTGGCTTTTAGAAAATGATTTTACAAATAGTTCCTGAGAAAATCTTAAAATCTAGTTGTCCTCATATGGGGACAGGAGTCCTCAACAGGTTAATTTGTAATGTAGGTACTTTGCCTGTATGCTACTATCTAAATTTGTCAATATAAATACAAAACCGCTGCCCTAATTTGGAGGCTCCTGCGTTTTTTTTAGCAATTTCGTCTGCTAGGTCTTTTCCTAGTGTATCTCTATATGCTGCTTGTTAAGAACTTAAATCAGTGGCAGTGGCTAATATTATCGGCATTCAGAGCCATAATATACTCTCGACTAACAACTCCAATAGCATATTCATACAGCGGGGAGCACTTGTGAGTATATGTAAGTACTGTTTGCACCTAAAGATTCAGGCTGAAAAACATTTGACACTAGAACTAAACTATACTTTTCGAAAGGTATAAGGAACACCGAAACCAAATCTGGTCTCAGAATCACACTCCGACAACAGGCATTCGAGCCGGTAAAGCGTTGTTTTTTAATCAAACTGCAATGATTTTTCACCTTACTGGAAATATATTTTTTCATAATATTGTAACGGCATCTGAGCACACTAATCTTAAATTTTTCGATTTTTGAGTTTCTTATAGCTCATTGAAGTTTTTACATCAATTTTTTAGTCCTAAAGACGTCGATTTACAAGTAAGTTCGAGGGACGATAATCCCAAGATAAGATATCTAAAAAAAATCTAAAATTACGGAAATTAGAAACGAGTGATGTATACGGAATGAAATTCCAATTTGAATTTGGTAATTATGCTATCAAAATGTTGACTTTAGTTTCGGATAACCCACATGTTTTCTCTTGTTAATGCATCAAAGAAAACAGCATCAAAAAACATTTGTAAGTGCTTAATACATCGCTAAATCATATTGGTAGCTTAAAATGTTCCTTAATTATACGCGAACGCAAAAAAAATGCCCGAAAGAAACTTAAATCTTCAAAATTCAATCAACAATTTTGAAAGAAGATCAGAACAATATCAACATCAAATTTGCAATAGCTATTCACAAAGTATCTCTCAACTGTCTCAAAATCGGATGAATTGGGCCAATTTTTTTTACATTAGCCGCATTCATGTGATGTACCTTCCAGGAAGGTGAAAAACTGAAGTATTTCGATCAAAAAATTACATAATATCCGCTTTTATAGCTCGAACATCCGATGTCGGAGAGCAAGATTACTATTCAGCGTACCATATACGTTTGGAAAAAAAGGTTTAATTTCCAGTGAATTATATTTTGCAGCCTGAAGTGCAAAATGTGCTTAGATGTACTCACAAGTGCTCCCCCACTTGTATAGTGGCATAATTGAAATTTACATAGCAGCTTTATGTACTCAGAGATTTTAGATTTTAATTTAATAATAATTTATTTATTAGTACAAATAAGACTTGAAGTCTCTTACAGCCCCTTAAACATTTTACATTAAACACTCACACAGGAAATTAAGAAGGTATAAATGACAGTCATAAAGTCGATAACTGTATTTGTCCTAAAACTACTAACCATATAGTCATTTTAACTATTGATAAAAACACTACAATGGTAGTAAAAACGACTGTCGAAGCGGTCAAACAAAACTAACCAATAAAAACGAGCAACAAAACAATAAAAATAATGAACATAAAAAGACTACATAAGTTGTAAAAACTACTGTTTTTAACAATTATTTTTTCGGTAATTTGTTGTATTTCCTACAAACATTATTCCAGTTATGACGTTCTATGTATTGGAGATACAATTAAATTTTCTAATTATTATTTGCAAACTTTGAACATGCCAAAACTTACAAATATAAATAAAATGAGATGAGATGAGATAAGATAAGATTAAAAAAAACATAAAACATTTGAAAAAACTCAATTTTTCTGTTTTAACGATTTAGGGCTTAAAACAAGCAAAATACTTCCCCTAACAATGCAAAAAAAAAAAAAAAAAAATGCTGCTGAAAGAAATAAAATAAGAATAAAAAAGAAATAAAAAAATGTTTACATTAAGTTTGTTTCGGGAATTTTGCTTTTTAGTTTGTGTAAATTAAATATTAATTAAAATAAAAATACAAAAATGTGTATGTAATCAAAATGAGTGTTTAAATTAATTCTTTAATTACATTTTCAAAAAATTAATGAAAATTTACTAAAATTTCGGTCCGAAAAAGCATTCTTATGGAATTAACAAGGGTTAAAATTAGACTAATAAGAAAAATATTTTTTAACCTGTTGTTTATAAATTACAAAGATCTCAAATTCTTTGACATTAGAGTATGGCCTCGAACTTGAATAATTTTCATTGTAAGAAAATATATTTTATTTGAAAAGAAACGACATAACATTAAAGCCCTTTTTACATTGACACATTTTGTATAAGTATTTCTTTCAGCCATTCACAATAGAAATACACATACAAAAATCGTTGTGAAATAATTGGTACATATCAGCCATTAACGTTTGTTCGCATAAATTATGCAAAAACTAGTAAGATTTTGCAAAGTTTTTACTCTATTCTGCTTTTACATATTTTACATAATTTATAAGTACACTTAGAATACTATGTAGGTAAAGACCACTGCAATTGTACTTCAAAAAAAATGAAATTTCACTTAAAGAAAAGACGACTTACATTACAGTAAATTCAACTAACATTGTCATTTGTTTTTTAATATTCGAAAAATGACTAACAATTGTAAGTAAAAATGAACCACATGGTATTGAAAAATAAACACACATTTATTTTTTGAATAACAAAAACAACTGTAAAAATGAATGTAAAATCATAAAACAGTCATTTGATGTGAGTTGTTTTTTTAAATGAACTTACAAGGTTAGTAAATTTTTTAATTTGTTCTACAAAATGACTGACATTTACATTAAAAATAAGAAACTGTATTACAACCCACACAATTACAAATTTTTAAAGCAGAAGTTTCCTGAGTGTAAGAACATAATTAATTCATATGCTAACAATAGCTGCAATATCTCTGTATTTGTATTGTGAATGTGAAAAGGAGGACGAAAGTGTGAGAGAGAGAAAATGCCTTTAATTGTAATTTTCTTTCATTATAATTAATTTTCATTTACATACCTCGAAAAAAATCAGATATATTTTTGCTGAGAAAAGTTGCTAATATTAGCAAAAAAGTTGCTTAATTCAGCAAAATTTTTACTGAACTTACTTATTTCTTTTTTTTTGCTGATATTAGCAATTTTTCTGCAACAATCCTCCCATCAAAAATGTTGCTGACTTTACAGACTTGTTTAGGGCACCTTTTTTATTTTTCGTATACCTTCAAAAATGGTAGTACACTCAAAAAATAAGTTAGTAGAAAATTTAGTAAAACGTATTGTAAATCAGATAACTATATGTCAGAAATTTTTGGGCAAAAATTACGTTTTTCAGCTAAAATTTAGTTATAGTTATTCAGCACTTAACTGTTTTGAACTAAATTTTTACTGATATTATACTAATGTTTTACTCATTTATTTTGCTAAAAAAAAACTGTGCTGATAAGCACATTAATAGTGTGTATGTCAACCAGATTGAAGAATATACTGCATGTCAAGATGTAGAAGAAGTGCAACTCTTGTAAGACATATAGTAAAATCAACCATGAAAGAATTTTGCGTTTCTTTTTCAAATGTGAAATTTTAAATTTTGCGTTGTCACCCGATTGTGAAAGTAACTGTCTATTATTAAATAAAAGACAAAATAAAATATTTAAAGACAAAGACACACATCTTACGTAGATTTTTATGTTTCCTTTGCCTTATTGCAAAAAGTGTTGTATATGTCATACTTTGTTTTTTTTTCTTTTTGTTTCTATAATTTTCTGGCGGCATTTGCGCTTCTTTAAAATATAGCATCATTAGACAAACCATTGATGTAAGTAGTTGAAAGATAATTTTGTTTGTGTTAATATAATCATTTCCACTTTTTTAGAAAAACACATTAATTCATGTCGTCAATGTGGGAGTATAAAACATTTTTATATATTGTTACGTATTGTAAATTATATTTAAAATAATCAGAAAACTATGTTGTATGATTTTTAACAAATAAATTAACTAAGGTATAATTTTTTTTACAAATTTTTTGAGTTTTTTTTATTAATTGTTGAATCTACTAATTTTGTTGCTAAAAATCAGCTCGCTGGTTTTCAGCAAAAGATTTTGCTGACATTAGCAATTATTTTGGCAAGCACTCATCTGAACAAGTTTCGTTAAAAATTAGAAACTCACTATAATACGTTTCAAAGAAATGCAGATATTAGCGGAAGTCTATTAATTATTATAGACTTCCGTTTTTATTTAGTTTATAATATAAAAATTTCATATATATAAACCGTAGGTATAGGGAATAAAGGGCTTTTTTAGCGTAGGTATTGGTTTGTTTGTTTTTTTTAATTCACTGGCAACACTGCTACACCATTTCCCTTCATCCCTCTTCTTTCGTCAAGACTATTGTTGGAATAGATTTCATATTGCTGATAAAGCTTCTTTCATCTTTTATTTATTTTGTTTCTTTGACTGTTTGTAGAGTGTGTGTGTGTGGTGCATGTGTGAGTGGAGATACGTTTTACATTGTTGTTGTTGGTTTTGTTTTATTGAATTTTAAACATGCGCACTTCGTACGATGTGAGTTCTTTTTACCATATCATGCACGACGAAATATTAAACGAATTTTTTACAACCCATGGAACAAAAGGCAACGTTTAAAATTAAAAATGATTGCTAGTCCATAGCAATTGTTATTGTTGTGTTAAAGTTTATAAATAATGACGATCACTTGATTTAAAAAAAAAGTGGTGGTTTTGTAAATGAATCATACGTTACAGATACTTAACAAGATATTCGTCGTGAGACGATTGAGTTACTGGATGTATTTTGCATTGCATGGATTTTGTTATTGTATTTTCGTTCGCCTGAAACATAACGTAATCTGAACACATCACCTTAGTTGTGTATGAGGCCAACGAACATTTTTGTTAAGCCAAACAAATACTATTTCTTATTACCAGGGACAGGAAACTTTATGCACTAAAAACGTGTGTTTTTAGGCGAATATAATATGCATGAAATATCTTAAAATATGCACTAAAAACTATAATAATATGCACTTATTTTTTTTAAATGTTAATTTGCTTTGAAATTGTCTTCTAAATGTCTTAACTGTGATTTTGATAGTTTCGAAGAAAATTAACGAAAAGCGTTATTTTTCATGGTTTAAATTTTAAATTGTATTTTTCAAAATATTCTCTTCATATGTTGTTAAAATATCTTAAAAAATAAAATTGAAAGCATGGATCGTAACCGATTCGGTGAGGGTAATGCTATTTTCTTTTATTTCGGTTATGGTATTTTGAGGGTAACGTTATTTTAGTTATTCAGGTAATGTCAATGCACAATGATATTTTTAGCTCGATTATTCCCGAATTCCAATGACTGACTGCTTAAGATGAAAATTTGAGATACTATATTTACAGTGATTATATTTTCTAATCTTGTTAGATTATTTCGGTAACGGTATTGGTATTTTAGTTACATCGGTTACGGTATTTTACGGATACCGGTATTTCAGTTATACCGGTAACGGTGTTTAAGGATAACGATAGTTAGTTGCAAGGGCTTAAAATCGATAACGATATTTTAGCTGTATTGCCAGCCATCCCTGACTAAAAGCGAACTTTTTACGAAACGCTAAGAAAAAATAAAATAAAAATATGCAGTTTAAGCAAAAAAATGCAATAAAAACATGCATTTAAAAAATGTGCGTTTAAAAGCAAAATGTGTGAATATATGCATTTATAGCAAAATATGCAAAACTAATATAACTGTAAAAAATATTACTTGAGCCAGAATAAAAAAACTAAATACAAATAGAACATTTTTGGTCTCCAAAGTTTAGTAACGTCATGTTGCTTGTTAGGAAAAGACTCCAGCCAGGTGCTTGATTACTAAAAATGGAGCAAAATGTATGATTAATAGGTTTTTTTATTAAAGCCCTGCCTATTCTGGGGGCTCTAGCTGTTCTAATACTTCGGCTTCTGATGAGATCTTTAGCCAGATCGAAATACTAGTATCAACATAGCTAATATGTTGGATTTGCTTTATTTCAACATGAATAGACTAACGCCTGAACAATGCTTCCAAATTGTGCAAATTATTTGAAATTTGGACTACGTACATTTTACGGTCAACATAATCGTCCATCAGAGCAATTAATTCGATTAACTTTGGAACGTTTTCGCACCACGTTTACTCTAAATGATAATATGCAATCCACAGAGACGTCGTACAGTGCGTACAGAAGAGAGCGTCTCTCCGTCAATGGTGACCGTTATAGAGCCATGATTACCGACTTTTTCGTTATCAATTGAACAACCATAATGTGCAGGAGCTATGGTTTCAACAAGACGGCGCAACATGTCACACAGCTACGTGCCACAATTGATTTATTGAAGGAAACGTTTGGTAACTGCATAGTTTCACGTTTCGGACCCGTGAATTGGCCTCCAAGATCGTGCTATTTAAAGCCGCTGGACTATTTTTTGTGTTTACATGTGAAGTCGCTAGTCTATGCCGATAAACCCAAAACGATTGACCACTTAGAGGACAACATTCTCCGCGTTATTGCCAATATACGGTTACAAATGTTTGGAAAAAGTCATTGTAAATTGCAACTTCAGATAAGACTACACTCAAAAAAATAAGTTAGTAGAAAAGTTAGTAAAACGTCTTGTAAATCAGGTATACTATTTTTTAGCAAATATTTTTGCTAAAATCGTGTTTTCAGCTAAAATTTTTGTTATACTTATTCAGCACTTAACTGTTTTATAGTAATGCTTTACTAATATACTAATGTTTTACTAATTAATTTTGCTAAAAAAATTGTGCTGATAAGCAGATGTCGCGGCATGTCAAGATGTAGTAGGGAAGAGGAAAATGATATTAAAAAGTACAACTCTAACAAGACAAGTAAAAAAATCAATCATGAAAAAACATATACAGACATGTAGACAGAGTAAAGAGAAAGACAAAAACACACATCTTAGGTAGATTTGTATGGTTTCTTTTTCTTATTGCAAAAAAGGGTTGTTTTTTTCGTTTCGTTTCGTTGTTTTGTTTTATTTTTTCGTTCGTTTCTAGAATTATCTTCGGCAGTTTCGTCATAGCATCATTAGACAACCATTGATGTAAGTAGTTGAAAGAAAATTTTTGTTATGTTATATATATTTATTTCTATATATTTTCAGATATTAAATTAATTCATGTCGTCAATGTGGGAAAATTAAAATTGTTATATTTCGTTATTATAGTAAATTATTTTTAAAAGAATCACAAAAATATGTTTTTATGATTTTTCAGCAAATAAATTAACTAAATTACAATTTTTCTACAATTTTTTTGCGTTTTTTTCAGTCTACTAAAATTCAGCAAAAAATTTATTAATTTTTACCAACGCTTTTTTATTTCTAATCTACTAAGTGTTAGCAAAACTTTTGCTGAATCTACAAATTTTGTTGCTAAAAATCAGCTCGCTGATTTTCAGCAAAAGATTTTGCTGACATTAGCAACTTTTTTGCTAGCATCCTCCTGACTAAAATTTTGCCTGACTCAGCAAAATTTTTTGCTGACTTTACAAACTTTTTTTTTATGAGTGTACGTCCGAGTGGCGGGCATATGCCAGAAGTCATATTTAAATTATAATGCCAGAAAATTATCTTTCACTTACGTTTTAAGCTACACATTAGCAAAAAATACTACACTCGTAAAAAAAGCCCGTACAAATAGTTTGAAAATTCAACTACGACACTTGTTCTGCTAAAAAGGTCTTTAATGGCACTAACGTTAACTCACACCACACGACATGGGACAGTAAGGACACCAATGCTAGATGTGAGTCTCTTATGACCTTATATTACAAACCAACTTGCGGATTGCTAATAGGGGTGAGGCACCGACTTACATGGAGCACATCTCTACACTCAAAAAAAAAAGTTTGTAAAGTCAGCAAAAATTTTGCCTGAGTCAGCAAAATTTAGTCAGGAGGATGCTTGCAAAAAAGTTGCTAATGTCAGCAAAATCTTTTGCTGAAAATCAGCGAGCTGATTTTAGCAACAAAATTTGTAGATTCAGCAAAAGTTTTGCTAACACTTAGTAGATTAGAATACAAAAGCCTTGCTAAAAATTAATAATTTTTGCTGAATTTTAGTAGACTGAAAAAAACGCAAAAAATTTGTAGAAAAATTGTAATTTAGTTAATTTATTGTTGAAATCATAAAACATATTTTTGTGATTCTTTTACAAATAATTTACTATAATAACGAAATATAAAAAAGCCTGCTTAGAATATATTTCTAAAGAATTAACATAAAATTTTCATTTTCCACATTGACGACATGAATTAATTTAATATCTGAAAATATATAGATATAATATATATAACTTAATAAATATATATAACATAACAAAAATTGTCTTTCAATTACTTACATCAATGGTTGTCTAAATGATGCTATCGCAACTGCCGAAGATAATTATAGAAACGAATAAAAAAACAAAAACAAAACGAAACGAAACGAAAAAAAACAACCCTTTTTGCAATAAGAAAAAGGAACCATAAAAAATCTACCTAAGATGTGTGTCTTTGTCTTTCAGTTTACTCTGTCTACATTTCTGTATATGTTTGTTTGCAATTTGACCACACTAGATTATTAATCTATTAACATTTATTATAGATATACATATTAAATTTATATATTTTCTTTTGTCTTTTATTTTATTAATAGACAATTATTTTCACAAGCCGGTGACAACGCAAAATTTAAGTTGTTTTAATCCTCAATTTTGTTTTATGTATGAAAAAGAGATACAAAAACTTCCATGGTTGATTTTTTTGATATGTCTTATTAGAGTTGTACTTTTTAGTATCATTTTCCTCTTCTCTCTACACATCTTGACATGCCGCGACATCTACTTCATTCTGCGTATATCTTTCAATCTGGTTGTCGTCCACACTATTAATGTGCTTATCAGCACAATTTTTTTTTTAGCAAAATTATTTAGTAAAACATTAGTATATTAGTAAAGCATTAGTATAAAACAGTTAAGTGCTGAATAAGTATAACAAAATTTTAGCTGAAAACACGATTTTAGTAAAAAATTTTGCTAAAAAAATAGATATACCTGATTTACAAGACGTTTTACTAACTTTTCTACTAACTTATTTTTTTGGGTGTAGAATGTCCTCGAGTTGACACTATGTACCGGTGACAGAGTGGGAGTGGATGATTGGAAGTTGTTATCGCGTCCTTTCTTCTCTGAATCACTGCAATATTTCTTTTTAATGTAAGTTTTTTCTATACAGGCTAATAGGGTATTTAGGAATTCAAGGAGAACGGACTGTTCCAAATACTCTTCTCTGCTGGTTAGGGGACTACGTCACCCACAGACGCTAACTAGTTCGGGAGAGGATAGCTGTGGACGATTTGGTGATGAGTGTGTAATTTCTTATGAGGCGTCATGTCCTCTAACACGAACCGCGCGTAGTCCTAGCCTCCTTGGTGGAATAGGGAGCTGGACTATCAAAGGCGCGAATTTGTGAGCTCTTCAATTGGCGAAAGGTGCGGACCATTCGAGTGCTGAAGGAAATATAGGATGCACTAAGATCTCGTAAACATTGCATACGTAAAGTCCAATGAATCGTGGAAGAGCTTCTGTGGCGACATTGAAGCGTCTGGGTAGACCACCAGCTGAGGAAGATGCTTGCTAGGAATCCATCTATGCCAAGCACGATATGTCAGCAGAATGGCGAGTGGACAAGAAGTAGCGATGAGACTGATGTACTGCTGGATACTCATTTTCCGATCCGGATGTTTGTCCGAGGGATATTGATGATGGCTTAATCTCCCGGGAAAGGGTGCAATGGCCACACAAGTTACCAGGGCCAGACGGTATATTTCCGGCTTTGCTTCAATATGGTTGCCACTGTTTGGTACCATGGCTCGTTAAGATCTTCAGCGGTTTGTCGGAGACTTGATTATGTGCTTGGATCCTGGAGGAAAGCAAATATTTATTTTTACCGGAAATCGAATAAAAGCAATCACTTGTACCCAAGAGATTACAGGCCTATTAGCCTCACCTTATCCTTCTGAAGACTTTGGAAAGGATTTTGGATTTCCATGTCAGGACATTTGAAACCGAATTTTCTTTGCGACAACCAGCACACTTACCCGAAGGGAAATCTGTTGAGACAGCCCTTCATTTAGTTGTTTCACAGATCGGGAGAGCTCTTCATTATGGGGATTAGCCCTGAGAGTCTTCTTTGATATAGATGGGGCTCTTCTTAATTTGCACACCGGATGCTATTATGGAGATATGGTGGGAGCGGGAGCTTCCGCTGGGGCTACGGATTGGGTAGGTATCCTATTGGGCTGCAGGACAATTTAGCGGATTGGGCCAGTGCCAGGGTGCGGAAGGTGGCGCATAGGGGAACTCCCCAGGGAAGAGTTCTCTCTCCATTGTTGTGGATACTTGTTGTTAGTTAATGGGTTTCTCGGAGAGCTTAAGGACGATGCGACTTCAACTACTGTACTGTATGCAGATGATGTAGCCGTCATTGTCACTGGAAAGTACCTGGATACCGACAGTTCTGTGATGGAGACTACACTGGGGATTATTGACCGGTGGGCGATCAGAGTGGGCTGTGTGTGATCCCGAGCAGACTATTTACTACAGGAACAAGGTGGGCCCGTGACCACACACAGGCTAGACGGCACTAACCTTATTCTGAAGGACCACACAAAGTACCTGGGGATCATATTGGACAATAAGCTGTCGTGGAAACTTAATGTAGAGGAGAGAGTTTAAAAGTCTACGAATGCGCTCTAAAGATGTGGAAAACTGGGGTATCCATAAAACTCATGCACTGGCTTTACGCGGCTGTGATCAGCCAATTTTGCTTTACGGAGTACTTGTCTGGTGGACTGCGTTGGGAAAGAGGTTTTACTGTAGGCGCTTGAAAGCTCGCAGAGGCTGGATGAACTTTGTATAACCGGCACCTTTCGCAGCATGCCCTCTGCGGCACCGGATGTTATCCTGAATCTGCAACCGATTGATCTAGTGGCGGAGGACACCGCTAGGAATCTGGTTACGGAAGGATCATTGGGGATATGAGCTCTAGCAGCGAATATACTATCCCGATGATTGGATTCATCGCTGACTTTCGTGTTACTCTGAGGGAATATGCCTGGCTTACAGGTCTTCGTCCCGACCACATAACCTTCACTTTTTTAAGGGTGGTTTAAAGATAGGGGAGCGAGTAGGGTCCGCAGTCTTCTGTCAGAAGCTAGGTATCGAGGAGTCTTATAAAACTACCCTATTATTGCAAGCGTTTTTTCAGGCAGAAGATTAGAGGCCAAAATGGCTGCTGACCTTACTCTTGTTCCTAAGACGGAGGGAACTTACATTCATTTCTTTATTGACAGTCAGCCGGCGATCAAGGCTATCGCTGCTAATTTAACATACATTTCATTTGTCCAAGAGTTTAGGAACTCTCTAGACAGGCTTGGTACCGAAAGGAAGGTCCACATCTATTGAGTTCGTAGGCACCGGGGCATTTATGCGTATGAGGTTGCGGACGCATTGGGGGGTTTACGGGAATCCATTTGTCTGACCGAATGGCATTGGACGTTCGCGTGCTAATTTCGGTCCCTGAAAGGTATGTAGACTCCACTATGATAGGTACGGCTGAGGCGGTTTGGAGGAACACCGAAACATGCAGAGTGTCGAAAATCATGTAGAAGTCCTCCGATCCTGGGTTGACTGAATTTTTCTATTCTTACAAGGGGTAATGCTAGGGACCTAATGGTCTATGCGGGGCCTTTGAAAGCCAGCTCAACGTAATCTAACCTACTTGGGTGGGAGTGTTATGGGAACACCGAGCAAAATTAAATTTTGTATTTTAAGGTCGAAAAATAGTTTGATTGTTCAGACACAAAAAAAAAATACATT
>JAEKOY010000797.1:0-18753 GCA_021234595.1 Delia radicum | reverse complement strand
AAGCACACGGTTCCCAAATAGGTATCCGGGGAGCCGTTGGGGTGCAAAGCAGTATTCCAGGGGTCCGCGAGGAGTTCCGACAAAATTATTGTCAAAAGAAAGTTCCTTTCTGATTCAAAAAATGCTCAGAAAAGATATTTAAACAAACTCTATAGAACCAAAATTCAATATTTGTTGGAGTCTTTTTTGAATTGAACTTAAAATATTCAAATTTAGTTTCATTTTTGGGATTCAATAACTTTCTTCGAATTTTTTTTTTTGTCTTTTATGATTCAAGTAATTTTTGAGAATAGAATTTTTAAATTTCAAAATTTAAATTTATTATTTTTTGACTCATAGAACCATCAAAAAAAGTATCCAAATTTTTCTGGCTGCGTAATTTTAAAGCCCTGCTAGCAAATGAGCTCTAAAAATGAGCTCAGTGAAAGCAGTTCATCAGAAAGAGCTTTATTTATTCAAAAATTCATTATAAAAATACTTTAAAAAATATATTTTTATTTTTTTATTAAAAGAGATAAGCAACGAAATTCTTTCTATTAATTAATGTGTTGCTTTCTTTGGAAAGGAGATAGTAGAGATGTGAAAGGTGGGGAAAGATGAAGATCTTCAACACATTGCAGCACTATAATTGCTCGAGATGATAGTCTTAGTTGCTCGCCACCTGTAGGAGAGTTGGCGAACTTTTTAATTCATAGTCCTAATTTATTATTTACTTCGGTGAGGTTAAGGCTATGGAACACCGGAAGGCGGGGCGCTGTGAGACATATGTGGGATAGAAAATTCATATATATTATTTTCCTAAATTGTTGTTGTCGTCACAGGGAATCAAACCCGGGACCATCTGTGTAACCATTACACCACAACGCCCACAAAAAATTTACTAATTTTCCTCACACTTTTGTGTTTTTTGTCGATTTCTTTTCTCGAACAGTAAAACTCGTTTAAGACGAATTTGGTTATAACGAACCAATTTGAAAGTCCCTACCTCTGTGTTACACTTTTAATGTTACATCTGTTAAAACAAACTTGCTCAGATGAACAATCGGTTAAGAAGGACTGTCTCACCAACAAATTTTTTACATAATTTTTCATTTTAATACAAAATCGCAAAATGTTTGCAAATTTTAAACCGAACATAGAAATGCTTTCTCAAATGTATCAAATAAATGAAATAGTTTCACAATACTTCAAAAAGTTTTTCAATATTTTGTAGCAATAAAAAAATGGTAAACATATTTGACTTTAGTAAATTCGAACCTCGATTACTACGAATTAAGAAATCTGGTCACTCGGAATCATCTTAATTGGGTTTGGTTTTGTAATTTTTTTATTTTTAAAATAAAAACTCCAAGTTTTGTTTCATATACGAAACAATATATTAATATGTGCCTATTTTTGTATGTACGTGAACCAGTGGAGTTGTCTGTAAGGGTCCGTGAACCAGAAGTTGGTGAGAACCGCTTGTCTAAGCAATTCAGTAAATTATAACGGGGAACGAACTTTGTAATATGGTATGCTAATTTGTCTTGTCATGTAAATAAGTAATAAAATGAATGACAACAAAATTTTATTATTCACCCTTTTATTAAATGAATTGAGACAATTTTGAATCATTCAAAAAAGACTTCATTCACTAAAGAATTCATTCATATTATTTAAAGCTTTTAAGAATTAAACTAAAAATGCATTCAATAATAATGCTTTATCGGAATGAAATTTGAGCAAAATTTTATTAATTTTAGAAAACTGAATTAAAGAATTAAGTATTTTCAGCCTCTGGTGTCTATTATATAAAAATGAATACCTCGGGATCTCTCCTGTACCTTGACCATTTGTATTATCAGCGTGTACAGTAGGGTAATAACTTTTTGCATTTTTTGCAAATATCAAATCTCCCCAGACAAAATCGTGTAGGGCATGGACAAATATTAAGAACTGCGTTTTTAGTTGTTCGCTATCGTTAAAAAAAGATTACGCACCAAACGCGTTAAAGTTTTGAATCAAACAAAGTTAAAAAAAAAAAAATTTTTTGATGCCTCAACGTCTGACCATCACATCTATATAATTAAGGCATGCTGATTTCAATAGTAAAGTCCGTTTTCGAGTCAATGGAATAGTTATGTTCCAAATTTGCTTACTTACATATTTATAAACCATATTTTAAAAAAAATGTTATTAAAAAAAATATATTAAAGGCATTTTAGAAATCGCTGTCGGTGCGTAAGGTTCTTTACCAAATTGAACTAAAATAGTTTTTTTTTTGTCATTAATACAATATTTGCCATTAGAAAACCCCTGGAGAGAATGTTGTCACCCTAGTGTACGTGTACACAGTCAGAATTTTATAGTACTAAAAACAATGAAATTTTTCAGTAAACTAATGAGATTATTCTTTATAAAGTAGACGAAAATTTTCTTAACATTAATGAAAAACTATGTACTTTTTATGAAATACGTTTTTTAAATCAACTTTTTCATTGACTAAATTAAATGTTTAATAAATAAAATGATATTTTTCATAAAAATTTTTGCAAAACTTTACAAAATTGGACGTGCATGAAACTCTTGATAACAAGGGACCTGAAGGATTTATTTATATAAAATTAGTACATTTATGTTATTATACAAATAAGCACAATTCGATATCCCGTTTTAAGTGTTCCAATCGTTACTTGTACTTGGACTACTCCACATAGATATAGCCCAAAAACCAGATGTAGAGCCACATTAGCGAACATTCAAATAAGTTTTACAATGCAGGTATAAAAAGTTAATAACGCCTAAAATCGGCGTCTGACATTAGTGTGCCAAAATGTGCAATTTTTAATATGTCGGTCCACTCTCTAGTACAGGCATATATTAATTTACACACTTTCATATATTTAAATGATTCATTTAATTTTAATTTTCATAAAAACCCAAACAAAAAAAAAGTTTAGTGATTGCCATATGATTTTGTGAACAATAGATGCATAATGTACATTTTACATTTATGTTGGTATGCATAAATGTAATGTAAAATACATAGTGTTGTCAAAACCGATTTCCAAATTATTCGATAAAATGTTTTTTTTTTATTTTTGCGGTTTTTAAAAAACGGGTTTTGAATAAAGACGGTTTTCGAGTTATTCGAGAAACCGTTTTTTTCGGTCGCGAATAATTCGTTGTTTTCGAATATTTTTCAATCTCAAAATTTCAGCGAAATAAACATTTTTGGAATAATTTGCAAGGGTTTCTCCCAGTCTTAAATAAAAACATCTTGATGAAAAAAAAAAAATATATATATGCAATATATTCTGTGGTTGAAAGCTCGTTATAAATAGAAAAAAAAAATAACCAAATTAAACTGTAAAAAATATTACTTGAGGCAGAGGTAAAACTAAATTTTTTTTTATAAATAGAACATTTTTGGCCTACAAAGTTTAGTAACGTCATGATGCTTGTTAGGAAAATACCCTAGCCATGTGTTTGATTATTAAGAAGACAAGAACGGAGCAAAATTGTTTATTAATAGGTTCTTTTCTTAAAGCTCTGCCTATTCTGGAGTCTCGATATTTCTAAAATTTCGGGTTCTGATGAGATCTTTAATCAGATCGAAATACATGTATCATTCTTGCAAAAGATTCCTTTGTTCCTTTTATGCTTTTTAATACTCATTTGTGTTTTTTTTATCATTTTCCGACTTTTTTTGCTTTAAATATGTACATTGTACATTGCATTTTGCCTTTTTTGTCTTCTCTGATAATAACTTTGAAGGCTATTAAATAATTTGCTTACAAAGAATGTTTTTATCCAGGCACCCACCAATTTTAGTGAAAGCAATTAAATCCTTCGATTTGGATACTAATTATTGTAAAAACAGTATTTGAACACATAACACCAAAGAAAATTAACCACAATTAAAAATAAAATAAAAAAAAAATGTGAAAAGAAGTTGTGGTCACGGGATCGATCCCAAGTCCCCTGGTTGTTAAGCAGAACTGCAAGACACCACGCAACAACTGTGTCTTTGGATGTGCAGCATTACCAAATACTTACACCAAAGACAAGGAAAAATACAAAAACAGGCATTGTTTGTTCTATAAACTACTTTTTTAATACACATTATGTTACGTTTCCACTGAAGGTGTTTTGAACCTGTTTTCTCATACATTTTTTCACACCCAAAATACATGTTCTGCTCAAAACACGTAAGTGGAAACACAGTATTATACAACTATTTATTTCTAAAAATAAAAATATAGCCTTTATTAAAGAGTTACCATTATGATAAAAAAAAACCTAACAAATTTGTTGCACAATGGGTTGAAGCTACACTATGTTAACTAAAACTGTTTCGAGCCTATAACTGAATATTTTAATGACGTTTTAATATTTTTCTAATAAATAAGTCAAATAAAAATAAATGCCAAATCTGATTTAAAAAACACTACGTTAAGAAGTTTAAACAAAATTATGATTAAATAAATGATTTTAATGGAACAATTATAGTAAATTTTAGTACTCTTTCAGAATTCGAACATATGATACTTGGTTACTTACATGGATTTCCAATAAACTCGCTTGAAACCATTTTCCCATCTAAATTTGAAGTTAAAAACATAAATTTTAGCACAATTTTTTACGGAGGATTTCACCCATTGTTGGAAATCCAAATCAATTCGGACAGTAATGTTAGCTCTTTAATTGAATTATTTTAGCTCTTTAATTGAATTATTTTTCAATTATATATTAACTCATTTGATTAAAAAGTAATCGATATCGTATACCTTCCCAAAAAAAACCAAAAAAAAAATTGTGTTGCCATACCAAATGTTTTTTAAAAGTGTTATTGCCATACCAACTGTTTTTTATATCTTGAATTTTATAACATTGAGTTTTAACCAGCATGAAATTCTCATTTAGTTAGCAGATTTATTTATACTTATGATGAATTTCATATCAAAACCGATATTCGTTGAACCCGACCCCCTCAGAATTTGATGAAATTTTGCATACAGCTGCATTTGACCTATACAAACACAACCTCATATTTAGAAATTGCATTTTTGAAAATATGTGGGCGTGGCAAGGTATTAAAATTATTAAAAATCACGATAACATGTACTTCCAATCTGAGATTACTACGGAATGGCTGAACCGATTTCAAAGATTTTGGTACCATTAGAAAGGTATTTCAATTAGCTTTTGAAAACATGCACTGTAAAAATTTTATATTACACTGAAATTTTTTTTGCCAAAAATAAAACTTTAAACTGGGAAAACACTTTAAAGGCCAAGTGTTTTTTTTCCAAAAAAAATTTTTTTTAGTAGGGTCTATTTAATATATACAACATATCTAAAAACTAAAATGTCGTTCTTTTTTCTTTTTTTTTAAATTTTTTTAAGTAAACGCATCTCTTGTTAACTTCCTTATATTTTGATATCATTGTGTGACAAAAAGAATAAAGTAACTATACTTTGAAAGTTATACAGATTTTTTGTAATTCTAATGGATTAGAACAAGAATCGTATTATCAAATTTTTCAGACACCCCCAAAATATGGATTTACCCTTTGTAAATTTATTTTTTATTTTCATTTTTTAGATTTAATATATAATTTTGCGCATACTGTTGACTTTCGGAATATTTGCTAACTTTTAGTGCAGTTTCATCTAAAGTTATAAAAGAATGGAAGCTTTGAGTTCCTGTAATAGTTTTAGCATTTGGATACCTTTAAAATAGCTCTACTTTTGTTTTGTTATAGTCGTCTGCATAAGCAACTTCTATGGAGGTCTTATAAGTTTGTGAATCCCAATGATAAAGGTCTTTCGCCGTTTGAATTTGGTTTTTATTTGCAATGCTATAATTCCGAGCGCCTCTTTTTAATGTCCCACCTATACCATCACATGCAGATTTTCCATGGCTGGTTGCGTAAAAGTGCCACTCAGCGAATATTTCGAAATCAATTTTATGATGACATAAATTAATTAAGTTGTATTTATTTTTGTATTGTGCTCCTGCACCATTTTGTTATACAAAATGCCGTTCAAGGATAATGCCGTTCAAGGATAATAATCAAGCCACGATACATCCGTTCGTAGTTTATTACAAAGATAACGAAAAAATAATTTATAGAACTTTTGTCATAGTATCCGATTTAATATCCAGGATAACATAGTAGTTCATCTATATATTTCAAAAATGACTAATTTTGTTAAGACCAATATAAGCAATTCAATTACGAAAGTTGTCTATGTGCAATATTGGATGTGTCTGCTTTATAGTTAATCCTACGCCAAAAACAGCATTATCATTACACTGCAGCAACTCCAATCATTATCCAGATTTTGATAACACATCAATTTTAAACACAGAAAGCAATTACAAACGAAGATATACATTAGAAATGTTACAGATCATAAAAGTACCATCAACACAAAGGATTAACTATAAAACAGACACATCCAATATTGCACAGAATTACAGACATTTAGTCAATAGGAAATAATAAAATTATTATAATTCTCATTTAGATTTTAAGAAACTATTAATTTAAAATTGTTTGCTATGTTATGATATTTCAATTATTTATACTTTGTTTTCTGGGTTAATTTTCAATTTGACATTAGAAAATATTTTATTTCCCGCCTTTTTTGTAATTATTATTTTTAAGTTTTTTAATTATAAAAAATTTTCCCTGAAGAAGTCTTCCAATGCGAAGACGAAATATTGGAAATAAATAATTATAATTATTAAATAAAGGATCTTTAGCTCAATAAAAGAAAAGACAAAAAAAGTTTTAGAATAAATAAATATTCAGATTTAAAAACTGAAACTAAATTTTTTTAACTTAATAAAGAAATAAACCTAATAAGAATTAATATCTACTCTAATTGAAATGAATTTAAAATATTTATTACTAATACCACTAAACATTTAAATACTTATTTTTAATTTATAACGAGCTTCCAACCTCCGTATATTTACAAAAATTAAGCAAATCAAACATATTAGCTAGGTTGATAGTAGTATTTCGATCTAGCTAAAGATCTCATCAGAACCCGAAGTTTAAGAAAAGTTAGAGCCTCCATAATGGAGCCTCCATTTATAAAAAACAGCTACATAAATCTTACAAAAAAGAACAACAATGTGTTGATGTTTGCTTTTGAGCGACAATATAAAAAATTCTCAAGCAAATTCGGAATTTGAGCAAATATTTAATTGATTCAATTAATTTTTAATTGACAGCTTTTAAAATTTTCAACAAACCGATTTAATTGAAAAGTACGGAAATTTTTTTCTGTATATCTTTAAATAATTATATATTATAATATATATTTATGAGTTTATACTGGTTAATATAACACCGGGATGGAGGTTATCAAATATTCGACACCGCCGAATTTAAACTTTTTTACTTTTTTATGATTTTAAGACACAATTTTTTTTTTTTAATATTACAAATTTCCACATTTAATCTACATCGGTGGGTGTCCTGGTAGAAGGCCCTCCATGTTAGCCAAGTATACTTTTACAACTACTAAGTTAACAGATTTAGTTTTGCTGTTCTTATTTGAATAATATTTATCATAAAAATCTCCTAAATTCAGCAGTATTTTCTGCAAGGTAATTTTTAACAAATTTTTAGTAGCTTTTTTTTTGCTATTACTACATGTTTATTTCTATGAGTGTAGTAAAATTCATAAAAAATTCGTATATTTTTCAAGAAATTTGTAAAATTAACTAGTTGTATAATTACTAAGCACTTCGATATCATTCCCCCAGTTTTTTTTCTGAGTGTATAGTAGAGCGGGGCGATTTGAACATCTTAATGGGCGCTTCGCGTTTCTGATTCTTGGGATTGTACTGAGCAAAAAAGTCCACTAGACCATACGTCTACGGTGAAAATCGAGCTTCCAGATTTTGACTTTTTAGCCGTATTTTGTGAAAGTAACAATGTGTGGGATGGACATATCTCAAGAAGTAGGAGGAACTTATACAAGATTATGGTATCAATCTCTTCTTTGGGAGATTCTCTAACAGATTAATGCATCAATCATATTTGTGGGTGGGGTTTAAGGGGTTAATTTTTAATTTCAAAATAGGGCTTTTTTGCCGTAAAGTCAAAATCTGGAAGCTCAATTTTCAGCGTAGACGTATGGTCTAGTGGACTTTTTTGCTCAGTACAATCCCAAGAATCAGGAACGCGAAGCGCCCATTAAGATTTTTTTCCTTCCATACAAATCGCCCGATCCTAGTGTATAGTCCTCAATGTTTCGCCAGACTTTGTAGTATTTTTTTTACGCTATAATTTGACATTTTTTTAATTCACGATGACCAAACTTTCAGATTTTCCTACGACTAATTTTATTTAGAAAATAACTACAAAGTATTTGTTCAGTTTTATATGTCAACATTTATGTTTATAGTATTTTTTTTTTTTAAAATTAGTACACAAAATTTGAAATGCCAGCAATACAATGTGACTTAAGAAACACCCGGTTATTCGAATATTTAACAACTCTAACAATACAGACACATTCAACATAAAGGAAGGATTTACGCACCCACCAATGCCGTTTAACATTAAACATTTCCTAGTCGGCTTTTTGCCGGATTTAACATTTTCCTCTGTTGACTCGTGTTACTGATTGTAATTATGATGAGGATGATCATGATGTGATGGTGATGGTGATGGTATTGCTTCTGCTGATGACGATGATTGTATTTTTGTGGATTTTGTTTGTAAATGTTTTTCAGATTCCTTTATTTCATTAATGTTTTTTTTTTTGTGTTTCGAAATGTATGAATAACATTTGTGTTGATGTTTTGTAACTTGCGGTAGTGTACAATAAATGCATTCAGAAAAGTTTCTATTCTGTACAATTCAGATGAATAGTATGTAAAATATTACAGTATTTTACATGACAACACATGGTCCTTTTTTTTTTGTTTTTTAAATCCTTGCTAAAAGTTAAGAAAATTTTTGCTGAATATAAGTACACTGAAAAAAACTCAAAAAATTTGTAGAAATATTATACTTCAGTTAATTTATTTGCTGAAAATCGTAACAACTTTTTTTGTGATTCTTTTAAAAATAATTTACAATATGTTGGAAAATATCAAAATGTTCATGACGACATGAATTAATGTAATATCTGAAAATATATAGAAATATTATGGTCACATTTGTGTGCAACTAAGAGATGTGACTTAAGCGAAATGTACTGTGTATAACATAAACAAAATTCTTATTCAGCTACTTATATCAAAGGTTGTCTAAATGATGGCATCTTTTAAAGAGTGTCAAATGCCTCAGATAATTCTAGAATCGAAACGAAAAAATAACAAGATATGAAATATACATACCTTGTTTGCAATAAGAAAAAGGAAACACAAAAAATTACCTATGTTGTGTGTCCTTGTCTTTCGCATTAGTCTGTCTACCTGAACGTTTGCAATTTCAAATTGCCAATTTGATCACACTACATTAATAACACAAGGCAACAATTTTGAAAAAATTTTAGGGGCTTTGAAAACCACTATACAATTTTGATGTATTGTGGTCCCAGTAGTACAAATATGGTTCAATTTTGAAATTCTATGGAGAGGTTTTTTTTTAAAAAATTTTTAATTAAAATTATAAATTTTTTTAGACGTTTCTCCACATAATTAATGATAACTAAAAAAAAATTAGTCCGATATTATTCAAATAAATTTAGAAAAACTGAAATTTACATAGCCTTTAATCCGTTAATATATTGCGTTTCAATCGGCTCAGTAGTTTTGGAGTTATAATAAAAAATTGAGGGAAAAAATATTTTTTTTACGTGAAAATAGCAAATTTTTTTGTTTTTAAAAAATCATAAAAATCGAAACCGTCAAAAATCGTTCAGATTTATTGCTTTATCGCAAAGCCACATGTAATAGGAACAAAATGAGATATCGATCATAAAAATCGATTGATTTTTTTCGAATTTATTCACAATTAAGTGAATTCGCTCATTTTCACCAAATTTTAGTTTTTTGTCTGATATACATAAAATTGAGTAGTTAATGTTCTTCTTTCGATTGATTGAATTTTGAAAACATTTTCCCCATGCTATGTACAAATTTTCACATCAAAAATGCATTACATAGTAACATTCGTGTATTTTTTGGCAAAACCCTACCTAGAATATACTGATTCTATTCTTCGGAAAGACATTTGTGTTGGATGAGCTTAAATGTAAATAAATAAATAAATTAAATAGTAGAAAATTTATATTTTATTATTCACATTTATTATAATAAATAAAACAAGAAAATAAATAAATAAATATGTATTATAAACTACAAACTCTGAAATTTTCTTTTAGTCGATTTTCCACTATTGTTGAATAACGAAGTGTTACTCTGAATACTCCAGCAAAAATCAGCCATCATGTGTGCATCCCAGCGACCCTGGTATCGTTCCTCCATTGTCCGGATATCTTGGTGGAATCGTTCGCCCTGTTCTTCACTCAAGTCTCCTAGATTTTCAGGAAAACGATCTAAGTGACTGTGCAGGTAGTGTACTTTGATGCTCATGTTGCATCCAAGATTCTGGAAGTGAGTTAACATCTCTTCAACGTGCGCAACGTAATCATCACCCTTGTTATTGCCTAAGAAATTTTGAATAACCCATACAAACGAATCCCATGCATTCTTCTCAATTTCTGACATTGAACTGCCAAATTCAGTATCGTTCACCAATTTGCGAATTTGTGGGCCATCAAATATGCCTGCTTTCAGCTTTTCCATACTTAGATTGGGAAACTTCCTTGAAATATACTGGAAACATTCACTATCTTTGTTAAGTGCTTTAACATATTGTTTCATCAGACCAAGTTTAATGTGAAGAGGGGGGTAATATGATGCGATCTCGGGGCACTAGAGCCACATTTATAACATTTGGCGTACCTGGAACTAGTGTTTCCCTAGAAGGCCATTGTTTTCTCTTCCAATGTTCTGTTTTAGCTCTGCTGTCCCATAAACATATAAAACAAGGATATTTTGTAAAGCCGCTTTGTTGGGCTAAGAGGAAATTTACCATCTTAAGATCAACACAAATTACCCACTTATGTTCATCATACTTTATCTTCTTCATGACCAATGCAATTACAGAGTATTCTTCTTTTACTTTGGTTGAATGTGCGATCGGCAAGGAGTGAAATTTATTTCCATTATGCAAAAGGACACACTTCAAGCTGCGTTTTGATGAGTCGATAAATAAACGCCATTCGTTTGAATCATATTTCTGTAAGCCCATGGCAGTCATCAAACCAGAAATATCTGTGCAGTACACAAAGTCATCCTCTTCAGCAAAATAATGAAGTAAGTCTTTTTCTCGAGTACGGTAATACGAAACTTTAGTTCTTTAGTTATGAGACCTGTTTCTTTCATCCGGGACGCAAGTAATTCAGAAGATCTTTTCGACAATCCAAGGTCTCTAATTACATCATTAAGCTGATCTTGATTCCATGGTCTCGGCGAGAAATGTTTGTGTGGGATGAACTCGTCATTTTCAGCTGTAGATGGTAGTGCTGGATCTGACATATCTGATTGGTAAGACATACTTGAGGTTGAGTGTACTGGTGAAGATGAAAGCACATGACTACAGCTTGCACCCCGATCATATTCTATTTCTTGTGAATGTACAACTGCAAGTGTAAACCCATCAGCAGACCTCGTGGGGTAAGACCATCGCATATGTTTTCCAAAACCGCTTTTTGTACTTAAACAAAAATAACACTCGCATGCGTGGTTCGCTGTTTCTCTCCATAGCATAGGCTTCAAAATTTCCAAGTGTCGTCTGTAAAATGAAAAAAAAAATTGAAATCAGGAATATGAAGAATTCAAATTTTAATTAAGAAATATTGTAATTATAAAATATTCCAAATCTATTAATTTATACTTACTTTACGTTAGAAGACTTCATAGATAAATTCAATCGACATGGAATGCATATAGTACTCGGTGTCCAATGCTGGTTCAAATTGTGCGGATAGATATTATAGCAATCTTGATATGACTTTTGCAATGAAGTTAAGAAGCACTTTTTCCCGGTGATATATTGGCCGCACACATAACAAAATAAATCTGGATCGTTTTTACATAAAAATGTTCTGGCTCATTTTTATTAATATTTGAAAATTATTTTTAACTTCTAAGCTGTATGACTCTAATTTTTGTGTAGGTATTAAATGATGTTTGCGTTATCGCAAACACTTCTTGAATGAAATAAAAAGGGTCAAGGAGATCTTATAAATACTGATACTATAATTTGGGATAACCCTTTGTGTGGATACAGTTTGTGTGTGCTGCAAATTTTTTATTATTCCCAAGAATCCTAAAAAACATTAAGGACTTTTATGAAAAAAAAAAAAATTATCCGTTACAGGTAGCTAACGGAAAATAAGAGCACTTCAGCGTACACGCACATTTATGAGCGTTTTATTACTATCCTACCGCAATCGTAAAAATTAAACAATCTTTTGTTTATTACTTATTTTTTTTTTAATTATTAGAATCATAAAAATGTCATAGAGGTTTTTCCCAAAGGGGTTTTGCCAAAATGCGTGTCGTAAAATGCACCTGAGTTTTTATGTTCTGCATTTTCATTATGTAGGTACAATTTTCTACAGTGCTTGTAAATATGCGATACCTTCAATGAATTGTAAATAAAAATGTAAAGCATGCATCGATTTTTATGATCCATATCTAGTTTAATTCGCATGATATGTAGCTTTACTACAAAAAAATAAAAAGTAATATTTTTTGCAGTCTTCGATTTTTTCCAGATTTTTGTTTTTCAATTTTTTTTTTTTTTTTAGCATTTTTTTTTTTTTTGCTAACAATTTGTTTCATAACTTTGAAACTATTGATCGCATTAAAAAAATTTGTACACGTTCTTTAAAGATATTGTAAACCTTAATTTTTGTAAATTTAATTTGACAAAATCGGACTAGTTGTTTTTGAGTTATGACAACATAAGTGGAGAAATGGCTCAAAATATTGTCAATTTTAAAAAAAAAATTTTTAAAAAAAAAATTATCCATAGAATTGAAAAATTTTACCATTTTTGTACTTAGGCAGCCATGATGCATCAAATCTATATAGTGGTTAGTCAAGCCTTTTTTTGCTGTTGACCTGTGTAATCATTACAAGCATTTAGTTTACAAATACACATTTAATCTTTATTAAATTAAAATACTTTACTTTGTATTTAATTAGTTGGCAATTACTTCCACAAGCCGGTTTTAATCCAATATTTTGTTTTATGTATAAAAAAACAGATACAAAAATCTTCCATATATGTCTTACAAGAGTTGTACTTTGTTTTACAAGAGTTGTACTTCTTAGGAATATTTTCTTCTTATCTACTACATCTTGACATGTCGCGACATCTACTTCATTCTGCGTATATTTTCATTCTGGTTGCCGTCCACACTGTTAATGTGCTTATCAGCACAATTTTTTTTACAAAATAAATTAGTAAAACATTACCCGGTTAAAAAAGTTCATATATGATCATCAGGGCAACATGAAATGGCAAAAGTTGCAAAACAATATGTGCATCATCGATAACACGACACTTACGGCGAGTTTTTAGGCTGTAGATTACCACTAATCTTAGTTTGCTTTATTTTAGTAACGACCGAAATTCTGAACTAGAAAATATTGTTCCGCCAAATGATTGTTAATAAAATTGGAAATGGTGATCAAAATTCGTTGTCAGTTTAGCTAAACCAAGTTTGCCTAACATCCCAAAGACTAGGCCTTAAATGTTAAACTTACCTTTCTGCTACTCTACGATCTGGCAATTTTTTTAATTGTCAGAGAGAAAAAATTAAATTAAAAAAAAACTTTCTATTTAATTCATTTTAACAATTCATACTACACGCAGAGAAAAGAGCATCATTTTATGCTTGCAATGCCTGGCAATCATAATATGATCGTTGCAAACATATTATAATTCTAAATTTTAATCATAATATGATCAACCAGAATTATATATATGATAATTAGAATCATATATATGATCATAATATGATAATTTCATATCCACAATCATGTTCAACCATAGTTTTTTTCTGCGTGTAATGGAACGTTCTGAGTATTTCGAATTTTGATCAGGGAGATCCTATTTAAAATAACTTAAATGTGTCCACAATGTTCTGATTTAAGCAAGGGTTATACTTATATTTGCTCTTCAGAAGGTTAGCAATAATTACTGAAATACACTTTTACTTTTGTATGGACTTATTTGTCAAATATAACAATTTTAAAAAATTGGTGAACACCACTTATGAACTTATTTTACTGGTAAGGAGAGTGCCGTAAATAGTGGGGATTCTCTACTGATGTCCTTCATTTTAAACGTAATTTTCATATGTGCTCCAAAATAAAAATATGAATCAGAGTAAAGTTGTTAATAACACTGTTCAAGTTTTTAACACGAAATTTCTGGTACTAAAGTGAAAACCATATATTTGTGTTTGGATGAGCCCCCTGACTACTACTTCACCGATGAAAGTGCCAATTTAGCTCATTGGGAAAAATGTATGGGTTTTTTTTTTTAATTTCGGTCAATTCGTCAATTTTTGACCATTTTCAGCCCATTTAAGCCCATTTAAGTCGCTTTTCCTGTATTCAAAATTTCTTGTGTTATCTTTATACGGCTCACAATTACTATTTCCACCATTAGAACGCACATTTCAACTGAGAAAATCAAAATTTTTAGCCTATTTTCATGATTTTTGCCCATTTTTCATCGATTTTCCCCATTTTTTTGCTGTTTTTATGCGCGTTTTGTAGTTCTTGCGCAAACTAATCGACATAATTCTTACCGTTTTTTCCTTTTTACAATATATTATGCAATATTATTGCCATTTCAAGAAACTCAACACACCTTTTAATACAAATACCATCATTTTTTTACGCTTTTTCGGATGATTTTCGCGTTTTTATTGATTTAAATAAATTTTTTGTGGTTGAATACATTTTTTCGGTATAAAAATTAATGGAAATGCGTGTTTTCTCCGTATTAATGTAATTCACTTTAAATTGGCAATTAAAATAGAGAATAAGCAATGGAATATCATTCGTTATTCTCCAATTCCATTAACAAATTCCAGCAAAAGATCTGCCAAAAGTGGATCTTTTTTTTTCTACTATACCAGTGTTCCAACTGTGCTGATACCTGGTGGAAACGTTCCCCATGCTCGTCTGATTCAGACGGCAACTGACGCTCGAAGTGATCCTGGTGGTGATGCATGAAATGCACTTTCAACGACATTCGAACACCGATGTTTTCGAAAGATTGCAGCATATCATCAACAATGGCACGCCAATTGTCCACTCGACGAATTCCGAGAACTTTTTCGATCACTGCTTTCAGGCTATCCCAAGCGATGAGTTCCGCCTCTTGAAGGACATTGTTGAAGTCTTCATCCTTCATCAGTTTGCGAATGTCTGGGCCATTCAACACACCTGAAATAAATATATGATTTTATATAAAAACTTTCAAGAATGCTTCATCTTTGTTTGGCGGAAAAAGAATTACAAATATTTATTTACCTTCTTTAATTTTCGCTTCACTCAAGCGTGGAAAAATGTACTCCAATCGTCCAAATGCCAATCTATTTCCACGCACCAGTAACGCTTTGATGAAATTCTTCATTAACCCAAGTTTAATGTGCAATGGTGGCAGCAATACCTTATACATCGGCACCAACTCCTCGTGGATAACGTTATGCTGCCCGATTAGACGATTTGTTCTCGGTAACCAATATCGTTTTTGATACTGTGGTGTATATCGCGAATCCCACGTACACAAGTAGCACATATTTTTAGTGTAACCAGTTTGAAGGCCACAGATAAGTGCAACCACTTTCAAATCAGCGCATATTTTCCAACAATGTTCATGGTATTTCACAGAATCCAAGATTAGTTTCATGGAATCATACGTTTCCTTTGTTTTCACGGCAAGCGCAATTGGCACAGAGTTTTTTGTATTATCGAAATACAGCAGCACAGCCTTGAGACTGCTCTTCGATCCATCGATGAACAACCGCCATTGGTCCGCATTGTACGTGTAATTCATGGCCGACATCAAACCATTGATATCATTACAGTACGTAAATGAATTGTTTTCGTTGCGAGTAAAAAACGGTACAAATTCATGCTGTCGACCACGCGAACCGAACACTTTAACTTCTGGTGACAGGATGTTCACAGCTTTAAGATGTTGAGCAAGAATTATGGTTTTACTTCGTGACAACTACAGTTGTCTTGACATCATGTTCAAGCGCTGTTGTGTAACTTCAATGTGTTTGCATGGTGGCGTAATATTTGATGGCTGATACAAAGAAAAATTCGATTCTGGCTTGGAAAAAAAATATGGTGGGATGTATTCTTTGGTTGGACTCGGTTTTCTCGGGATTGGCACTGGCGGAGAATGGGGAAGAGTGGTTTGAGCTGACGGAACACTTTGGTAAATATATTCCATCGCCTTTCTTCTGTTCATACCAACAACATTATTTTTACATACGTAGCACATGTTTTTTTCGTGGTCGACTGGCTCTGACCAAATCATCGGTATTCCATATGGCATGCTTTCCCGTCGACCTGTTCGCTAATCATACAAACGTGCTACACACGATGAACAAGCCATTTTAGGCACCCAGTCAACTTTACGAATCACTGGAATATTGAAGTACTGCTCGTACAATGTTACAATGTTACAATTTCATCAGTAATTTTTTTCTTAGAGGACATAATGGTCCACTTTCCGCACATATAACAGTAATGATTGAATTTTTTCAGGCATTCATCCATTTTTTACCTGATTCGTGTGCGTTTGTGTAAAAAAATCATGCAGGTAGCCAACGGAAAAAAACCCAAATAATTAAAAAAGTACACTTTCCTTTTTTCCTTTTAATTGTCCACGCACATTACCGAAATAGCGTAAAAAAGGATGGTTTTTGTATTAAAAAGTGTGTTGATTTGCTTGAAATGGCAATAATATTGCATAATATATTGTAAAAAGGAAAAACGGTAAGAATTATGTCGATAAGTTTGCGCAAGAACTACAAAAAGCGCATAAAAACAGCAAAAAAAATGGGGGAAAATCGATGAAAAATGGGCAAAAATCATGAAAATAGGCTAAAAATTTTGATTTTCTCAGTTGAAATGTGCGTTCTTATGGTGGAAATAGTAATTGTGAGCCATATAAAGATAATACAAGAAATTTTGAATACAGGAAAAGCGACTTAAATGGGCTGAAAATGGTCAAAAATTGACGAATTGACCGAAATTCAAAAAAAAAAAACCCCATAAATTTTTCCCAATGAGCCAAATTGGCACTTTCATCGGTGGAGTAGTAGTCAGGGGGCTCATCCAAACACAACCATATGGTTTTCACGTTAGTACCATTTTACAACTTAAACATCGTAATCGGTCTTTAAAATGTGTTTAAAAAATTGATTAATAAAAATCTTTCCAGTAATTTTTACAACTTCAATCAAATATATCATATAAATAAAAACTATGTACGTTATGTTAATATATTTTTTCCTTTTTAAATTTAATAAGTAATTTAGTTAATATATTCATTATACTTGGGGTATATGGAGTCACATATACTTCCTATGTTCATATGAGTCTTTTTTGCACATATGGAATTCTGAATACTTTGTATACGCCCATATGTGGCCCTCTTTAGCGAATGTGAAATAACACATACTTTAGCGAATATGAAATAACACATATATGAGAACCTTTTTCAAATATGGAATCACATATATGAGCATATATGAGTCCTTTCGGAATATATGTAATCGTATATATTTTCATACATGCCCATGTACGCAACAATATATGAACATATTTCTACATATAATAACTTTTTTAGCCGGGGTAGTAAAATATTAGTAAAACATTAGTTGAGAACATAATTTAACCAAAAAATTTGCTGAAAATAGTATATTTGATGGTATATACAAGACGTTTTACTTACTTTGCTACTAACTTATTTTTTAGAGTGTACAAGCAGGGGCTTTAAAGAATGAATTTAAATTTTAAACTGATTACTCTAAAAAATAATTAAATAATCGAATTAATTAAGTCATTCGAATTCATTCAAAATATATTTGCAAGGAAATTCTGCCAAGTGAAAACCTCGATTCCGGGTGATAATATCCGAAAAAACCTTTACATTTGAATGATGATCTTTTTCGTAAAACCAATAGGATTTCACTAGAATTCGTACATTGGAACTTTTCATTAAATGAATGCAGCTTTTCATAAAAATATATGATATTGTATGCTTTATTTAATGTAATTTTATTTTATTCATTTTAGTTTAAACGAGCTTAAGATCATTTATTTATTAATTATTTTTTTCCCCCATATTTCGTCTCCACATTGGGTGACTTCTTCAGGGAACAAATATTACAATATGAAAAACTAGTGTTAATAATTAAAAACTTATATACATATAGTTTTTCATATTGTAATATTTTGTAATGGTTGGTGGACACTAAACAGTTCCCTAGCTAAGGGTTTTCTTTTGCCGGCGTTTTAAAACGCCACTGGCAATAAATGTTTTGTTATTGCCGGCACTAATGAGCGCCAAGGCAAAGCACTTTTTAAGCGCTGTTGGTTTTGTAAGTAAAAAAATTGAAGCAAGCCAATTGCTCGGCTGAGATGCTATTTTAAACTTATCCTTATTACAAGATTGTCTGCTT